>JANHFQ010004371.1:229966-244101 GCA_032468035.1 Aparallactus werneri
ACCTCTGTGTCAATTTTGGGGCAGATTGGTTCAGCCCTGGAGGAGCCTATACCGGACATACAAAGAAACAAACAAACAAACTAATTAACTTAAGAGGGCTCTGTTTTATATATATAGAAGATGACTATCACTAAGTGTTGTATCTTATGATTCTTGATGAATGTGTTTTTCTTTTTATGTACACTGACAGCATATGCACCAAAGACAAATTCCTTGTGTGTCCGATCACACTTGGCCAATAAAGAATTCTATCCTATCCTATCCTATCCTATCCTATTCTCTATTATTTTCCTTGACTGTTCTGTTCTGTTCTGTTCTATCCTATCCTATCCTATCCTATCCTATCCTATTCACTGGCTTGCCCAGGCAATGGGAGGTGTATGCTAGCTACAGCTATCAGGGCCTGCATGGGGAAATTATTTGGCTGTACTATAGAAGTGTTCAATACTAACGCTGGTGCTTGCTTCCTGTTATATTCCACTGCTTTGGAGATCAATTCTCCACAACTCTGTACAATCTCTGAATGGGCAAAGCCTTTCCTTCAATCACTGATCCTCAAGTGTGATGTCTTTTCAGCACAGATCAGCTATGCTTGCCAGAATCACTTAGCTTGATTACCCACAGTTCATAGTGTTAGCACTAACTTTTCACTATTTATTAATCTATTTATTAAATTTATATGCTGCCCATCTCACTGATAAAGCAACTAAGCATGGCTTTTCCCAATTCCTTTTATTTATTTTTTCTTTCTTAACCCTTACCGTAGAGCTGAAAGGAAAGCTGGCTTTTTCTAGAAACCAAGGCTAAAGACTGAAGGAAGCAGTTTCCTCCATGGGATAGAAGTCATCTTATCTTCTGGCTAGGATAAGTAGAATAAATCTTACCTGCCAGTTCATATTGTCAATGAGTAATACTAATTTTCAATCTGCCAGAGCAGAAACCAACTGAACTATTAGAAGCACGCATACTTGAATTAAATGGGCATTACAGCCTTTTGTCAAAGAAAAACATAATATTTAACATAATGTCTAGTTGATTGCACTGCATTGTTTAATAAAACTGGAATTTTAAAAACCATATTTTCATACATTTATTGAATCTATATTCATAAAAAAGCTAAAATAGAAAGTCTGCTACTAGCACACTATTTTTCTACATGCTGGAAATTGGATTGTGAGAACCTTTATTTACTAGAAAAAACTGTATACATATAGATTTGTCCCACCAATGAGAATTTGCTTCAAGTCTTTTGATTTCTTGCAGTCAGTTTTCAAAATACTTACACAGCAGCCAATTGAATTTTGAATTTTATCGATGTGGGGTTGAACTCTGGTTTACTCAAATTGTGTTCACATTTCTACAAACAAAAGAAAGAAATGAGAATAAGAAGTTTGCAAAGCTATGCTCAAGAACTATAAACGTCACTGCAAAATCATTTTATTTTACTTAATTCACTAAACAGAATGTAAGAACTGGACTGTATCCAAGAGTGGCTGTTAACAGTATAATGGAAACTGCTACTGGGATGGATTCCTCCTATCTCAAATCTGCTACAGAAAACCCAGTGTTCTCTAGAATAGATATGAAGGAAGGAAGTGACACAAGCACCGGGAGGGGGGAACCAAGGGCATTCATCCATATGACCATAAAGCATTTCCTTAACAATGGAAATAGCCTATAAAAATGCTGACAGATTTTATTCAGACATTAAAAAAGATAACTTTGTTTCCTAAAAAGAACCTGCTCTATTGTCAGGCCTAGCCCAAGAATTATGTAAAAAAAGTCAGTCAAACTTCAGTTCTTTATTTGCATAACACCGTATAGACAGAATCTTGCCAGATTAAACCTATGCTACTCCAACCTAATGGAGATATCCTGGGAAATTCTAGGGAGGAATTCCCTATCCTAAATCTCTTCCTCCTCTCACAATCCAGCTCCAAACTGTGCTTCCTCTTGTCCCACCCTTGGAAAGTGGTCCCTCCTTCCTGGGAACCTGCTATGTTACTGTAATGCACTACATCTCCCCCTTCATAGACACATTCCAACACAACTGACGAAGTTTATTTAGTTCAGGATGTTGTTTCCTATCACAGCTAGCCACAAGCCTTTGACAAGATGATATACTTGCCTAGGAACTATAAGCACCATGCAGAAAACCTAGAGATTACCTTCTGCACCATAAACGTATCCAACATAACATTTAAACCTACATTCATTTTGACGATGAATTCTACAAATAATACAAATTTATATTCTAAATGTATCTTTCAGGGTAAGATTCTTCACATCTTTGGGGCTTAGTCTTTTATTAGTCTGTCCATAGGTCATTAGTTCTCATACTTCAAATAAGAACTAAAGAACTAATTCAACTCAATGATATCATTCATTGAATGATATTTCAACTTGTAGTTGAAATAAAGTACTTAGGGTCTACCTCATTCTATTTATTTAGCATGCACTGCCTGGAATTGTCAGTATTCCATATTACTCCTTACCACTATTATCAGTAGCCACTGGAATGAAACAGGGGAAGTTACATCTTTGTGACCTCACACAAAGTAAGATGAACGTGGTATCATGAAAGATCAAGTTATGCAGTTATCACTTTTGGCAGTATATTTACAACTGGGTTTCATGACTGTAAAATGCATTAATAAAGGACACTGCCTCATTGACAGAGAGAAGCAATCCTATTGAAGTAATACAAATTTATTGCAATCTAAGGATTCTCCAAAGCTGCATTCCCACGCCAATTACATTCAAAATCAGCCAAGGGCCAAAGCTGGAAGAGTTATATGTAAGAAATTTGGAACAATTCCAGGACACGGAATTCTGGAATATGCACATAATCTCTAATTTTGTCAAAAGTGACTGATGGCAGTATAATTTTTCATGGTGATTACATACCCTGCATCTCAGTGAGCGTTTGATCAGAAGATGCTTATGACGTGGGTAAAGTTGAGAAGCACAAATGGGCTGAAAATCTGGCTGTAGAAGGCGCTGCTTTAAGGTTGTCACTGTTCATAACAAAGGAAGTTCAGAAAATTCACAATCTCAGTTAATGATTTTGAATAAAAAGAACAAGCACCATTTGAATCAATCAGCTTGGACAGAAATGTGAAAAGACAAGCTAAACTATTACCTTCTGTTAGATTGACTGGCCTTGTGTAATAATCCTCAGGTAAAGGTTCTACTTCTTCCACAGCCTGAGCTTGTTCAATTTTTATCTCCTTGTGGTCTTCTCCTTCTTTCAGCCTAAGGCAAAGGGAATGGATTGATTGCTTTTCAAAGAAGCTAGAAAAACCTAAGCAGTACTAAATTGCTGGTCAACTGAATCAGTATAGAGCTGCTAGAGATCAATTATTTATTTATGTTGAGATCTTGTTGCAGCACTTGGAATAGGAGTACCAAGCAGTAGCATTCAATCTAATTTACATTTTAACACTGAATAGATAATAGCAAATTTTAAAGGTAAGAACATGAGCTGTATTTTTTTAATATAAAATGACACTTTAGACAAGATCGCAGGTACAGCTTAGATGTCCACATACTGGTACTGAAGGTACAGCATTTAACTAAACAACTAAAGAAGGAAGACCCAGAATTATCCTTGATTCTGAGGCTATTTTCCATTTTATATAATTGGGATAAAGCAATGTAACTTTAATCAATTACTGATATGAAAGAACTAGTACTCACGAAAGTCCAGTAAGGGCGCTAATAGGGGCCCCAGGCCTCTGACGTTGGAGCCTGGTTCCAAGGCCATATTTGTCCTACAAGAGATACAGGTAATCCTTGATTTATGACTGGTTGCTTAACAACCCTTCAAAGTAACAAAACTGGAAAAAGTGACATATGACCCATCCATGAAGTTGATTGCCACACCATCCCCACAGTCATGCATTTCAGGCAGTTGGCAGTCGGCTCACATTTACAATCAGCTTGCAGTGTCCCAGAGTCATATTATCACATTTTGCTATTTTTTTTTGCCATTTTCCAGCAAAAATACATTCATTGGAGAAAGTGGTTTCACCTGTACAACCACACAGCTTGCTTTAACTACCACAGTGACTCTTTCAATGACTGTCATAAAAACAGACATAAAAACAAGTCTGATCACGTGGTGCCTCAACTTAATACCACAATTACTTAAAACCAAAATTCTGGTTCCAACTGTGGTTGTGAGTCAAGGATTACCTGTCAATAACAAGAGGGGAGTCGGCAAATGAAAACATACCATCTTGGGGTTTGGGGGCAACTTAAAAACAAATGAATCAATTACAAGAAAAGCAAATCTGGAAGTTTTTTCTGTTCAGAGAAAGTTTGATAGTTTGATGAACAGAAATCAAACATACAAAAGCTAAAAAAAAGCAGCAAGCCCTTCAATCATTATTTATTCTACTTAAAAGTATTTCGATTTAGTGCTTACATTTAAATTTCACTTGATGATTAAGTCTTCTAGCTCAGAACATAAATAGTTATTTATTAAATTTAATTGCTGCCTATCTTGTATCCAATGACACTGGACAACTTACAAATATAAATAGTTTAAATTCTAGGAGGAAATTCTAGAGGGTATTTTGTGGCCAAATACCCGCTACTGCAGGGGTGTCAAACTCGCAGCCCACAGGCCAGATGTGTCACATGCTGGTCCTGCCTATTTAGCAAAGGGGGGGAAAGTGCTGATACGTCACGTGACGACACCGTGACAACTCGAGTTTGACACCTCTGCTCTACTGCAATAGACCTGAAAAAGATCTAGAGATGAAAAATACATAATGATTGTAATGGTATGAAATCACACCATTATACCATACTTGAGTTAACAACAGTCAGCTGAGGTACCTGCCAACAAATTGATTGACATTCTTAGTTGTGACAGCAAATATCAAAACTGAAGGTTGTCAATTTCTAAGGAAAAGTAGACTAGATTCAAAAGTATTCCTCTGCATACAAAAAATAATTGAAATAGTTCTTTTCCCATTAGTGCCAGACCAGTGCATTAAAAAAATGAAATCTAAAATGTATAAGAGGTCAGGCAACTTCTCAGAGAAGTATGGTAACTGCTATAGTTCACTGAATCCAATGTTAAAAGCACAGTTTATATGGCAATGTTACTGAGACAGGTGGTTTGAATTATTTCACTTATCTCCCTACTACTCCTAATAGTTCCCTTCGTGTTATCTTCATAGTAAGGATAGAAGGTTTAGCCCTATATACCATAAATAAAACTGCTAAATACTTTGGGATATTTTTCCTCTCTAGCTCACCTATTATTTTGTAAACTTTTGGTGGGTAGCTTATTGTTTTAGTTTAAAGGAAAGGAAAATATATTTCATTTATCTACATGGCATATCAGATTAAATTATATTAAAACTTCTATACAGGATTAGCTATTTAAAAGGATTTATTATTTTAAATAAGGAAAGAAATATTTAAGTGGCAAAACTGTAGACAGGGAGTGATGTATTTATAAGCAGTCTATAGTTCAAGAGGACTAAAATGTGTCACAGAATCATAGACAGTGGAAGCCCAAAACATACTTGTCCAGGCGAAATCTATTCAACTGTTCTTAACAGCACTCAAGTTCATCAAAGATTGTGACCTCACAGTACATTTATAGAGTCTTACACTGAACAATTTTGGTTTTATGTAAAAAAATATATTAAGGAATGCACTGAGTTTTATGACTACTAAAGTCAAATGCATATTAATTCATTCAGATTGAATCTGAACTTTCCTATTATGAGCATGTTAATTACCCAAATGCAATAACGACAATTTGACTAGCTGAATCCAGCTAATGGAACCAACTAAAGGAACTTACCACTACATGTATAGTATGTTGCTGTGGAGAGCCCCCAAATTAGCGGCAGGTAGCAACGGAGATAAAAAAAAATGCACCAATAAAGACAAAAGCAATGCACAGAGCAAGCAGGTTATACAGTTATCCAAAAGGCAGCAAGCATATGCAAAATTATTTAGCCAAGAAAAAATAAGCTTTTTATTTGACACTGAATGCATAACTGAAAATTAAAACAAAATACATATTTAAATCTAAATATCTCAAGACATTACATTTGTGCCAACTATGAGCTAAATCACCGTATACAGAATAACAGTAATCCAGCATTTGAAAATCGAAGGTATTGGGGCCCATTTCCAAATCTGAATCTTCACTGTAAAATATAAACCAAGTCACTTTATGATTTCAAAGTATGAATGCCTACATTTATTTCAAGTACAGATAGTCTTCAACTCACGACCATGTTTCAGGCCATAATTTCTGTTGCTAAGTGAGACAGTTAAGTATATTTTGTCCCGATTTATGACCTTTCTTGCCACAGTTGTTAAGTGAATCTGGCTTCCCCATTGACTTTGCGTGTCAAAAGACAGCAAATCACATGACTGCAGAATATTGCAACTGTCATAAATATGAGTCAATTATCAAGCATTTGAATTTTGATCACAAGACCATGGGGATGGTGCAATGGTCAAAAGTGTGAAAAGTGATCATAAGTCACATGTTTCAGTGCCGTTGTAATGTCAAACAGTCACTAAATGAATTGTAAGTTGAGGACTACCTGCAGAGGATACCTCTTAATAAAACGAAAACTTCAGATAAGCTCTAATTATTACTTTTTAAATTTCCTTGCTTCAGTTTTAAAAATGTCAGCTACAACAATTATATCACTGCATTTTAAAATGTTAAATATCTGATTCTTAATGTGTGATCTCAACAATTTCTGTGCTGTTTCTAGCTCACCGAAAAAGCCAGTGGCATGTACGGTCGCCGTCGAACTAATTTTTTACGATCTCTTTCCATCTTCTCCTTCTGAGCCAACTGTTGATAATATTCCACCAGTTTATTAATCTATATAAAAAGAAACATTTTAAGTTATTCATGAGAAGGCACATTGTTCACAAGAATTTTTTTCCTGAATTCACTCTGAATTTTTTTTAAAAAAAACTTTCACTGAATTTACAAACCTTCAAATAGTGGAGTTTAATATTTACTCTCTCTTTCTCCCCCTGCTGTTTAGCAACTCTTTCTCCCCCTGTTTATTGTCTTTATTTTTAGTTTGCACCATTACTCTACATTACTACATATTTATCGATTTGAATGGACACTACCATATATACTCGAGTATAAGCCAAGTTTTCAGCACCCAAAATGTGCTGAAAAAGTCACCCTCAGCTTATGCTCGAGTCAGCTGATTTTTTTTGTACCTAAGGTGATGTGCAGGAAGCGCATGCCAAACGTGCTGTGCTCGCATTAATTTAGCCCTGAAAAATTTAAAATATCGGTCTACCAGTCGGGTTTTGCAAAAAAAAATTATTTTTTTTTGCTGGGCTCTCCCACCCACCTGCACTGTTTCTTTAGAAAACAAACTTCCTGCAGAAGCCCCTAGGTGGAAAAACAGCTCAGCTGTGCTGCTGCAAACAGAGCGAATAAAGGTAGCTAAAGAGTGCGGGCAGCTGAGAGGGCCCAGCAAAAAAAAAAATATCAAAAAAAATTCAAAATGGCCAAGCTGAACTAAAACAGCTGATTTTCAGGCCTAAATTGATGCCCCGGCTTATACACAAGTCACTAACTTTTCCCAGTTTTTATGGGTGAAATTAGGTATCTCGGCTTATACTTGGGTCAGCTTATATTCAAGTATATATGGTACTTTTGTAAAGGCTAAACATAGAGAAATGGGACAAATCAATACATTCCTAATTTTTTTCACTTTCATTATTTCCTAGTAAATTAGTAATTCCTCAATAAACCTGCAATGTTAAAATGATCCATGTGAAAATTCCACATGTTAAGAAATATCTCAAAATATATACTCCAAAATATATTTTAACACTGGCATGTGGTATATTTTGTTCTTTTTAAATGGCATCGTATTTTATTGAAATAATGTGACATGCACATGCACATGCACACACACACACAAATACTTACATAGACTAAGCTCCATACAGACCAATTTTGTCTTCATTCTTGGACTAACTACTGCTGTGTCTATGCTTGAACAGTAACCTCCTTCTTCTAAAAATGATACAGGAAGATTGTGATCTTCCCTGCACAGAGATCATAGCTGGCATTTCCAGACCTAATAAGATCAGTGCAGCAAGGCAGTGTCTCAAAGCAGGGCAGCTATAGGAAAATACATGGACTTGATGTGTTTTACACCAATGCACTTTCATACCTAGGCCAATATTAATATTACACTGCTAAATCAGTTGGGGAAGATTGTGAATAATACTCTCAGCCACTTGAGACTTATTCTCTCAAACTTAAATCACTAGATATGTTTTTAGTTACCTTTTGTGTATAAGAATTTTCAGGTTCCTGCCAACCTCCGCTGGCTGCAATATAACAAAAAATAACATCCATAATTAAAAAGAAGGGAATCATGAAACACATGTTCTAGTCAAAAATAAACTATATAGAAAGTAACTGTCTGCTTCTCTCATCTGCTAAATTCATCATAGGGCTAATACTAATATTGCATATTTGTTACTTAGAATGACATTATACTGTTATTTAGAATGACATTATACTGTGTGCTTCATCACTATATCATGAGTCAGAAAGCAGCTTGTGTTTCTAGTCTAGTAATTGACTGTTGGTTAACGTGAACATCAGAATATAAAATATCAATGATACGTTAGAAAACCAAAGACAGGTGTTAAAAATCTATTTTGTATCTTCCATTTTCCCTGTTACAAGGGAATTTTATTATTACAATTAGTAGGGAAATAGCACATAGTGAAAAAGACTTCCGTAAGGAAAATCAGCAGATGAAAAAAGTATTCCACACATAGTATGTCACAACAATGTACAATGTTACAGAACGAAACATTACAAAACATCCCGCTCTCTTATATTCATATTCCAAATTTATCTGTGGGGAGGAGAGAAGGCGCAGACATCTATACAAATAACTAGGGGATTCTGCTGAGTTGATAATATTCTCTGCACATACTGGAGACCAGCCCTCCTTGAAAGAAAAGTGGAAGGCAGACAAATTCTTTTTTCCTTCAAATTTCTTGCCATTTATAAGGGTTCCCATTCTTATATCTCTTATGTTAGAGATATATGCTAGAGGACTATCTAGCATCTGCTAATTTTGGAACCATTGGAAAGGACCGGCATTAAGAGACATAACTGCTGAAATGATTGAAACTACCTCCATTGTTTTTCTTTAGTTTTGTTCTACTACTCCTCAGCTTCCTTTGGTATAATTATTAAGGGAAAAAATAATTCTCTTACAAAATTTAGCAATATTTCATTCAGAAGAAAAGATTGAAGAAGATATGTATAGTGTGAAGAGTGTGGACAAAACAGACTTTTGTCTCTCATAACACTAGAGCCTGGTTCATCTGCTAACAATGAATACTGAAAAAATTAGGACAAAAAGCATGCAATTTAATTATGGAGTTTCTTAAAATATGACACTAATTTAGATGTCTTAAAAAAGAAATTAAAAAAATTAATGATGAATCAGGCTCTTAAATCAATTAGTCATGCTGGATTGTGCTATCTCTAAATGTCCATTGCAAGGAAAAATATTTTCCAATTGCTGCAAAAATTGCATAAGATAAACTTTTGATCCAATCCAAACAGATGTTTAAATATCTTCAATAAGAACTATTTCAGTAACATATCTGGAGACCCTCATTATCAACTGAAGTGACATAGCACATATTTGTAGAACCCATTTCTTTTTGTGATAAAGGCAAAGACCACATTAATCAATAAATTTAATTCAATTCAAATCCTTTCTGTGTGCATTACCAGTTTTTAGCATAATACAAGTGTACCCCCCCTTTGACCAATAACCGTGCATAACATGTAGAGTTTTTAAAGCCATTCTTGTCCTGTTTATTTTAGATATTACACTCACCAACCGATTTATCTGCCATACCAACATCCCTGGATGTCCAGCGGCAAAATCCACAGGCCAGATAATAAGCTTTTTTCATTGTAGTTTTAGCTGGATCATCAGGCAATGGAGCAGGAATGCTTGTTGCTCGGGTAGAAAGGGTGTGCATACAGCAAGGACAATCAAAACAGTTAGCACACCTAAGGAAGAAGACACCAGTATTAGCTTTTTAATTGAATGTATTTGATTGTATTTTCCTTCTTAGAGAGACAATGCTCATTATTACGTAAACCATATTGATTTCTTGAAATTAAAAGCTGTATATAAATTGGAGCCAAAGGTCTTGATTTATAAATGTACATATAAAAATTGCTCCTAATAGCAAATTTTAAAACAGTATTTTTTGCTCAGAAAAATTCACGGAGGCAATCAATAGGAAGCAAATTAATGTTATCTCTTCCTTTATAAAAATAACAAAAACCCTGTCATGCATATTCTTTCAGTTTGTAATAACCAATCTGTTAAGATTCTGTACGGATAGTCCTTGACTTACAACAGTTCATTTAGTGACCTTTTGAAGTTTCAACAGCACTGAAAAAATTTATGGCCATTTTCCACACTTATGACTATTGCAGCATCTCCATGGTCACATGATCAAAATTCAGACACTTGATAACTGACTCATATTTATGAAAGTTGCAGTGTCCCAAGGTCATGTGATCACATTTTATAATCTTCTGACAAGCAAAGTCAACGGGGAAGTCAGATTCACTTAGCTGTATGGCAACCGTGTTACTAACTTAACAAATGCAGTGATTCACTTAACAACTGTGGCAAGAAAGGTCATAAAATGAGACAAAACTCACTTAACAAATGTCTCACTTAGCAACAGAAATTTTGGGTTCAATTGCGATTGTAAATTGAGGACTACCTGTACTATTAAAATCAAAGTGGGTTTCAAATTAATAAGTATGTGGTCAAATTTAAAAGAGATTATGAAAATACAAAAGAAAAGCTTTAGGAAAAGAAAGGAGAGGTGGAATGTAACCTTACCTATTTTTTTTCAGCTTGGCTTCAGCTGAAGGCATATTCTCCAAGCAGCTGGGACAATAGTGAGAATCCACCTATAGAATAATTTTTAAAAGTCATAATTCTTCACCACTATAGTTGAACTAATGCCACTTCTTATATTTGGAATAAAAAAGATATTTGGATTTTTAGGAGCTGGGACAGGACAATATCCTAAAAATTGATTTATAAACCATAAAACCTTAATTTGATTATTATTTCAGATTTTGTTCTCAAAGATCAGATAGGCATTTTAATTGTAGAGCTAAGATCCAATACCAGAAAAACTTTGTAAGACTTCTGCTTCTCCTGCCTAGTTTCCAAATATACACCTTGATGCTTGTGGAGAAAAATTATCCCATTTTAAAATGAAGTATTAAAATGTAACATCAAATATCATGCTCAGAAGACATAAGGTGATTCAGAAGGGCTGACAATTAAATTAAATGAAAAGATTGTTCTCCAAAATTGTACCTAATTTCTTTCTATCTGTACCAGAAAAACACTCAGCATCCTTATTAAACTACAATTCCCAGGATTATTAATGACAATTAAAATTGGCATTATACCTGGGATGAAAAACAAACTTATAATCAGCAGTGATTCCATGAATTTTCTAGCATCTGATTTTTCTCATTCTCAACTATTAATATTTTGAATAGGAAATGCAAAAGACCAAATTTGGAATTTGTCCTGTCATGAACCAATTCTTAAAATTTATTTTCTATCCAACTGGGTTCCAATGGCTTGTCACCTTCTTTAATTTCTCTTTAGCTTTTTTTCCAGAACCGGACAAAAGTAAGTAATTCAAAAACTTATGCTTCAAGCTCAGACCATTTCATAATAATGACTAAGGTATTTCTTGCTTATAGACCAGAAGTGTCAAACCCGGTTGCATCGCAGGCCGTATCATGATTGTTTTTGCCCTTCCATGGTGAGGCCTTCGTGGGCTACATCTAGCCTGCAGACCGTGTATTTGATACCCCGTTATAGACTGTTTTAAAATGAAAATTGGTTCACATTCAAAGGCATACAGTAATAGAGTATTTTTTTTTACTTTTTTATTTAAAAAGTAAAATATTCCTCTTCATTCATATTCATACAGAACAAAACTGGTTCAATCAATCAAAATAAAGATAGGATCTTGGAGGTCTTGTAGTCCAACCCCCTGCTTCTTAAAAACCTCCAGCGCCACTGGTTAATTGTCCTCACTGCTAGGAAATTTCCCCTTAGTTCCAGGTTGCTCCTCTCCTTGATTAGTTTCCATCCATTGTTTCTTGTCCTGCTTTGGTAAATAAGGTGAACCCCTCCCTACTCTTTGTGGCAACCTCTCAAATGCTGGAATAGTGCTATCATATCGCCCTTAGTCCTTCTTTTCTCTAGACAAGTCAAACCCAAATCCTGCAACTGTTCATGTTTTAGTCTCCAGGCCTTTAATTATCTTAGTTCCTCTTCTTTGCACTTTTTTCACAGTCTCGACGTCTTTTTTGTAATGTGGTGACCAAAACTGGATAAGTATTCCAGGTGTGGTCTTACTAAGGCTTTATAAAACGGGACTTATACTTCACATGATTTTGATTCTATGCCTGTTTATACAACCAAGGATTGTATTAGCTTTTTTGGCTGCTGCCACACACTGCTGGTTCATATTTAAGTGATCATCCACTAGTAAGTAAATACAAACTAGTAAATAATAAAATAACTGTCAAAAACAGTTATTTACAATCTTGGGACTGCAACCCAATGTCAAAATCTTTGGACACTTCTATAATGATTCGAGCAGCAGAGTTCCTTTACTATTTTGTGTTTAACCAATAGAAAATTTGTTTAAAATTTGGAAGCCCCTATAAAATCTGAGCAAAAGTTACATATTTTTATTGGTGCACTCACTTCTCTGCAGACCCAAAGACTAATACAAAATTGTAATTGAACAAGGTTGTTTAATAAATTGATTTTTAGTATTACAAAGTACAGTAATGAATTCCAAGTCTCCCATAGCTTGGCAAACCAGACAGCACATCTGGAATTCTGAGAAAATGTCATGGGGATTCCTCCAAAAAGATGGCCACTGTGAATGCTCACACAAAAATCAATGTTCTTTCAGGCTACTCTATCATACCTGTGTATTTCTATCCTTTTCTGGACATGTGGGCATACTTCAAAACTGAAGTGAGTCCTCAATCATTTCATTTTTTTAAAAATGCCTCCAGAATATATCTGGGGACCAGGAGCATTCTTCCGAATACTTGTGCTTTGCAGCACCCTAGTGTCCCATTTAAAAAATAATAATCTGAAATTAAAATGAAATGGGGCATTTTTTTCTGCCGCATATCACAAAACTAGAATGTTGCAATTTATAGGCACCACAATATGAATCAAGTCTGTAGTCCATTCATAACTGCCCATTGCATTTTTTTTCAAATACAAGTTTTATATACGGTAGTTAGATGGGTAACAGTACCTGATTACCAACATTACCACCTAGAATCCAACTGGACTCAGGCATGACATAAATATATAAATATAAATTATATTGGGGGGGGGGAATAAGATGTGGCTTAAACTGTCTCAAGATGCAACAGTAACCAACTGGGAGGAATAGCATATGATGATATCTGAACAGGGAGGGATGGCAATTTACACAGGAAAAGCAACAACTTCTTGGGAAGAAACGTTACCTCAAATACATATGTTAAAAGATCCCCTTTCACCCTTCCTATAAATCTCTTCCTCTCTTCCCTATCCAAAATTTACTCCCAGTTTCAACCAGCCAAGGCAGCACAAAGGGACGCTGGGACACGCGCCCCAATTGACGTTCTGCTCTCGAGCTCCAAACCAGAAAAACGGGGAATGTTGGCACACAATCCCTCTTAGCCAATTGGATGAAGCGGGGCTAAGATTGAGAGTGGCAGCAGGGTTAGCCAATCCACACTGCTGGCGTGCGGTTCAACTCCCCAGCCTCTCTAATATGGCCAATTTACCTCATGCGAGACACACTCGAGGGAACGGAGCTCGCTGCAATAGCGACAGAAATACAGCTGCGAAAGCGGCATGCGGATCTCCTTTTCGCCGCGCACCAGATAGGAGACGCGGTCTGACTGAAGAAGAGAAGCCATCTTGGCAGAACAGAAGCCGGACCCAGCTCTCCGGCGCGCCGCCCCACCCCACCCAACTTTCCCGATTTCC
>JANHFQ010004371.1:381859-393592 GCA_032468035.1 Aparallactus werneri
TGGTAGAGGACAGGAAGGCCTGGAGGAACGTTGTCCATGGGGTCGCGATGGGTCGAACACGACTTTGCAACTAACAATAACAATTGTCAATTTTGAATACAGTTAGTCCTCAGTAATGGTAATTGGGTCCAGGAACTCCATTGCTAAGTAATGTAGTTCTAAAGCCCGAAGTCATGTAATTGCACTGACTAACAATGGCAATTGTGGCAGGTCCAGTGGCCATTGTTAGGTGAATTCCATGCAGTTGCAATATCCCAAGGGCACATGATCACTGTTTGCAACATTTGCCCCATTGACTTTGAAGGGAGAAGTTGAGAAACAGTTAACCTGCCTGTATACTTTATCTGCTTTTAATATATTTACTATATTGATTCTGCCGGATTCTAAATTGGCCATGGAGCCTCCAATCTTCTGTCTCTAACCATGGAAGGCTGCAGTAGGAACTTGATATGTGATTAGAGCCATTAAATGTATGTGAATTAAAAAAAATGTTCCAGTAGGCATTTACACATTTAAAAATGCATGAAAGGGGTGATTATTTGTTTCCACGTTGACCAAGGTTAGGAGCCAAAATTTTCACAAGCAATATGATCACCGCTATAACAGGTGTTATGAGAATGCTGTCACGTATTGTACAAAGCCAAAATTCTTTGACCATGACTTGTGAAATAGGTCACAATTGCTTGGCATCGCGCATTGCATTAAGACATAAATGGTGGTTTGCAAGCTATAATGTTTGTGTTCTTATACCCCACCAAGTCACAGAGAAAAAAGCACATTGTGACTTAGCAAGTACTGTATGAATTTATATGGTTTATTAAATAAGCCATAGTAAAGTGAATCATAGCTAAGCATTGTGTATGCCTTGATCACCAAGATGCAAAAGGAAAGAACTTTATTAGACCATTAGTTGCTTTTCTCACCACAAAGGGAATTAATTGATACAACGGTTTGATTTTCAGAATGTCTAGAATAAAGGAGTAAGGTGCAAACTAAACACAGATTTTGAATCAGACTAGCCTCAAAGGACAACCTTTATGAAATGGAATGAGCCTTTGGCCCATCATCTGCTGATACTTTTTGATGCTTCATTCATATGAGGTTATTTCCTTGTAAATTATGGGTGGCTGCTGGCAAACGTCATATCAAAAGGCAATAAATTTCAAGTCTGCAGACATTTAATCCCATATTGAAGGACGTGCTTACAAAGAAGCTCACAAAGGTGATAAAACCACGCATGCTGCTTTCTTGGATGTGAGATAGAAATTATGTGCACAAAGATCCGTCTCCTGCAGGCTCACATAAATCCAATCCTGTTTCTGTATCTGCTCCAGAGTTTAAACCACAGGGTTTGTTTTTTTTAGATCATTCTCTTCCTAGCTGCCTAGGGACCTTCTGTTCATGTTTACAGAACAATTCTGCCTAGTCTGAGTAGTTTTCTCTTTGCCAGCCTCAGTCTTAGGCTTGGGAGTTTAATTTAGTTAACTTTAATTATATAAAGTGTGAAATGACTCCACCCATTTCACTTAAACTATTTTAGATTTTACTACACATAAAGGGAATAGTACCCTATGTACAGTATACAGTATGTATGATGTACTTTATATGATGTACTATACTGTATATGATGAAAGCTCAAGTATGATAATTGCATCAAAAATTGTTCCAGGCAGGTACTATAATATAGTTCAATTCTTCATATTGCCATCTTTAAAACTCTGGTTTTTTAAAAAAAAATATTTATTTGGTATACAGTACCTTCATGTCTGAACTAAATTGTAAAGCTACAATTTATTTCTCTGAGCAGAATCAATATGTTAGCCAAACCTTATGAAAAACATTCAGAAGTTGCATTATTAACTGACAGAGGTTCTGCAAGGTGATGGGAAATTTTTTTCCTGTCACTGATCATGTTTAACTGGAGCTTTCAGAAACTGAATATAGTTTCTGAACCTTCTATTTGCAAGACAGGTGTTTTACTATTGCATTATAATGTCATTAGTACATCAATAGTAAGAATTCCACAAGAAAATGTCAGGAAAAAAGATTTTACACAGTGACTTTTCCAAGAATATGTATATATAATGTTTTCCTCTAAGTTTGCCTCATGGAACAACACAATCAGTCATTTTTTAATTACAAACCAGGCTCTCTGAATATATTATAGGTAATAATCACAATAGCCTTTCATTTATTCCATGGAAACTCTTTAATCATTTTTAAGAAAATGGAGCAACTTGCCTGTGGATATTGTGGACTTAATGTCCTAAGTTTCATTCATAAAAAGAATAATTACTTGAACAATCACATTGAGACTTGTTATCTGTTAATAATCAAGTCCTTAAACAAATAGTAACTCTTAAATTATTAAAAACCTCTCCCAATTGTATTTGATGGCATACTGTCATGTTGACTTGCAATAAACATTCACCAAGGCCTTTCTGTCCTTAATGGGCTTGTGAAAACCCTGCAACTAACTACACAGTCTTTGGCTGTCAGCAGTAGAGATGAATAGATGAGAGAAATGTGGGATGCAATATTGTTTTATCTTCAGCATTTAATTAGACATCTGCTTATTTTACATTTGTTCACAAAGCTTCTTTTTTATTTACAAAATGCTTGAAAGTATCATAAATGGAGGTTTTATATGTAGCCTGGGTTCACACTTCCCCCTTTTTCTGTCTTCTCTCTCATTTTTCTTTTATTTTTTAAAAGATTGACAAGCATTATTTATTTATTTATTGTTCTCTTTAGCATGCTTATTAATTATATTATCACTAGCATGGTACCCAGCTTCGCCCGGGTAGTCCCCTGCATCATAGCCGGGGGCTGTGGCCCAGTGGCGGCGGCACACTCCCTGCCCGGTGGCCGCATGCTCCCTGGCAGATGGCGACATGCTCCCCGCCCAGGGGTCGGCAACAGCGGCGTGCTCCCTGCCAGCTTGGTCACTTCCCCATCGCTTCCTCTTGCTGCCTGAACTTCCCTGGAAGCAGTGGGAGACATTGTTAAAAGTGTTGTGGTGAATGCGTGATGATGCGTGACACATGCACAGAGGTTTTTTTTTTTCATTTTGGTTGTTTAAACAAATGTATGAGAGCTGACACGTCCGGCCATTTTAAATTGTCTTAATTTTTTAAATTTTAAATTGTCTTCCCACTTTTAAATTAAAATTTATTTATTGGATTGTTAGGTTTAATTCATTTTTTAACTTTTATACTCTGTGTTTTTTATATCTGTACGCCGCCCCGAGTCCTTCGGGAGAGGGGCAGCATAAAAATCCAAATAAATAAATAAATAAATAAATAAAAATAAAGGAGTCCAATACCCATCACAAATGGCTGAAAATAAGATGACTAAAGGATTGTTCAGTTCCATTGAGGTTTCTGAGCCAGAAAGAACTTTGCCCATCCATCTGTTGTTTTTTCCAGGGCAACTTCCCCCCCACCGCCACATACAATACTGCACATGAATTCTGTCTCATATATTAATCCAATTTTGCAATATAGCCACATTTTTATGAAAGACCACTCTCCACATTTTTACAAGAAGCTTAGGCCAGCTTGCTTCATCTATGCAAATCACATAAATTGCTCAACTGTCAAAACATTGCAAGACCAACTTGACTCTGAGAGGTTTTAGTAAAGTCTGCATTCCATATGCAAAAAAAATGGCATTTCTTTATACTATGCTCATACAAAACAGCACTCACCAATAGCTAAAAAGGCATCCCGGACATCTCCGGACATTCGTTTGTTGATGGCATGGGCCACATCATGATTTGTCATCTTAACAAACTCCTGGAAGACTACAAGGATCAAAGGCAGAACGTAAGAAATCTAAATTTGCAATGCAAGATTGACTTAGAAGTTTATTCTGAGTTTCAAGTCTGGTAACAATTAGGGGATACCATAGAAAGCTTGCAGAACAAACTATTAACATTGACAGGGAAGGGCCTTAGCTGATTAAATGAACTTCCTGCCTTTGAATTTTTATATCCAAAAATGCTGGCTTTCTCCAGCAAAGGAGAATATTTTTTCACTTACTTTAACAAGTTGATTGTACTAGTCCCTTTCCTTCCAGTCCCTTATGTGATGCCCCAACACTTTCCCAAAGTACAGGGCTACCAGATCAGGGCTGCAAAAATCCAGATGGCCATTAGATGGCAGCAACATAAGATAAAGCAGGGGTCTCCAACCTTGGCAACTTTAAGCCTGACGGACTTCAACTCCCAGAATTCCCCAGTCTGCCAGGCTTAAAGTTGCCAAGGTTGGAGAACCCTGAGATAAAGGAAACTAACTCTCTGCTGATGTGTTGGGTTTTTTCCCGTCTAGTTCTGACAGCTCTACCCAAACAACTGCTTCAGACGTCTACATAGCCTGGAAACATCAAACCAGTTACTTTGTTCTTAGTCATGATTATAAGCATGGCATAAAAACCATACATTTTGGGAGAGCCAGTTTTGGGAAGTGGTTATCGGTGCTCGATTAGAAACTCTGAGTTCTACTGCTCTTTTAGGCCTGAAAACTGGCTGGGCCAGTCTAAGGTGTACATGCTTTTGGTTGGGAAGATAGGAGGCCGGAACGTGATGTACATTGCTTTGAGCTTTTAAGATATAATCATTGCAACACATCCCTGTTGCCTTCCTACCTCTCCTGAGTTGGGGAAAGCTCTGGGTGCACAAGATGCTCAGGAAGCGGGTCTCAAGGGATGTCGAATCGTCACCGGAAACATCAGACAATTTCTGCAAAATCAATGAAGAATGAAGGGATGAAGGAGAAGAACAATAAAGAATGGGATCTAGTGAATGTCAAAAGTCTGTTTCAGAATCATCTAATCAGGTGGTCATAATATTGTTAAGATGCTATAAATCTGTTTGTCCAAACTATTGAGTTTGATACCAGCATTTTATTCTTCACTAGTACTATGCAGTGACTGAAAATGTTTACCAGCCCAAACCTACCATGGACATCTTGCATGATATAATGTTTCTCTCCCTAAGTCTTACTCTTTATCAGTACGTACAGAACATACTGTCATTCAAATAGATCTAGTAATGGACCATAAGAATTTCCATGTCAAAAGACCATTACAGAGATAGGGTCAAATTTAATTTTAAAAAAATAGGAGCATCTGTGTTATGGAGTCTGATTTCTCCTCAATCCCAAGTGAGTATCCAACTGCTTTTCTATCTAGCAAAAATAAATAAATAAGGAAATATATTTTTTGAATTCATTTTTGTGCATGATGGGGCAGTGTTCCATAACAAAGCACAGGCAAGAATCCATTTTACTATGGGATTCTTATGCAGAGAAATAGCACATTCAGTAGATCAGTATAAATTATTCCCAATAACTTTAAAATTATTTTTATGTGATAGTTAGCAGGCTGTTCCTGGTTCCAAACTATTCCTGGTTGCCCTCTTTCTGCTCTGCAGTAAGTTTTTTCTCCACTCCTCCAGCTGCACAGTTGGGAAATGAAGTCTAAACAGCCCAACAACAGATAATACTTGCAGCCCTTGTCTAATGACAAACTTATTTAAACTTATGATGGCATTGAAAAAGTTTTATGACCAGTCACCAAAATGACAATTGTCGCAGAGTCCCATGGTCACCTGATCACTATTTGCAAGTTTCACAATCAGCTTCTGATAAGCAAAGTCAATGAAGGAGCAGCAGTAAGTTGCAAGTCGCAGTAATGCCATGCTTAAACCAACTGTGGGTGACTAATGACTGCAGCAGAACTGACATCATAAGTCTAGCCCAGTCTTGTGACATTTCATTCAACAACCACGTTGCCAGTCCCAATTGCGGTCATTAAGTAGGACTATCTGTTAATTCTATCCACACACATTTTTTTCAGTCACCTCAGGCTGGGAAGGCACATGAGCCCAGGCAATACAATACAATATCGGAAATTGGGGAAGCAAATTAATATTGATTTGAAAAATATTATTGTGTGAGCCCAGAGAGGCACAGCATCAGCAATCAGATTGATAGTGCATCTCTTTTGTCATTCCAAACAGGCTGCATGCTTTTCATTCAAAAAGTCTCTTTGGCATTCCTAGTTAAGGGACCTCAGATAAGGTAGATTTTATAAAGACCACTTAAAGACCATGTTATGAAAGGCACAGCAGAAAACACACTCTCTCTTTCTCTTTCTTTCTGTCCACTTGGTATTTCCAAGCAGATACAATAAAATTATGGAATATATGGACTTTTGGTTGCTATTTTATCAACCTTGATGTATTCTGCCGTTTGTTGACCAAAGAGCTTTCTCGGTGATGAGAATCACAGACCCTTCACTTAATTCAACTCTACCTTCACCCACACTTTACACTTAATGTATTAATTCTACTGTTTCCTAAAACCCAATATAAGAAAAGCAAACTTATTTGTAGGTCATTCTTCCCCAACCTTCATCTTGCAAATGTGCTAAAGCTGCTTTCAAGGACTTTTAGGCAATGCAGTTGGGAAAACTAGTCATAAGGCATTCAGAACATGTCAAGGAAAAATAAAGGGCAGGCACTCACCAGGGTTTCAGCAACCACCTGACAACAGAAAGGGAGAGAGAGAGGGAGGGTGAGGAAGGCAACAAGGTCAGAGATGGTGTGGCACAGGTCACTCCAGGGAATTCATAAATAAATTGGGGCATTCTAAGATCTCACGATCTATAGCCTGCTTAATTATGGCAACAAAAGGAGTCCCATTGTCATTTTTTATTCAGATATCTGATCAGATGTAGTCCTTCAATACTGAAGGGGCTAATCATGCACATGTCCTTTAACAATGAGGGGAAATACTCTATTTTGAAAAGTGATGCCATCTCTCCAATTAATGCAAAAGCAGAGGGGGATAGGAGATCTTGAAAGTAGCATGGAACCAGAAATAAGCAGAACTCTACAAAGGAATGTCACCTGGGGCACATGAGTGATGTTTGTACTGTTTTCTGATTACATATATTTGGTGTAAGGAGCCTCTTTCCAGCATTTTAGGAAATTGCTAGAAGTCTGCTGATATCCCTCCCTGCTCCAGAGACAGCTCTATGAATATTTCCAGAGGGAGGGGGGAGGAAGATTAAAAAGCTGCAGCTTGTATGAAATAATGTGCACACGTAGCATGCATACCTATCCATTTTTACTATACATATTATTAGTAGGTGGTTTTTCTGAAACAGTAATTTTTAAAAATACCTTTTCTGAACTTCACAATTTTTTTCTCATTAAAGTGGTCCCACATTCTCAAATAGCAGCATAGAAAACTGTCTTCACAGTTTTGTTTAAACTTTAAATTTGTACCAGAAAACTTCCTTTATCCTTAGAACCTCAGCATTCAACAAAGGACCGTAATTTTCCCCTTGATTTGTCACAGACAGAAGAGACAAATTGTTGGGGACCACATGCTGACTCTGTAAAACGCTGAGGGAGTGATGTAAAGCACTATGAAGCGGTATATAAGTCTAAGTGCTACTGCTACTGGTATATGCTTCTATGTGAGGAATGTGGGGATAGAAAGTAAACTCTCAACAGTTTCCTGAATATCTGAAAAAGGCTAAAGTGTTTGCTCCCCACAACTTTCAATAGGAAAAGAAAGCACAGCAAAGAAAAAGGAACAATGAGCTCATTGAAGAGATCAGCAGAAAAAATATTTGGGCAAAGAAATGTGGAAGATAACAGAAATTAACTTGTGCCAAACAGATTAATTTTTAGGTGAAGAAAAAAGGCCTGTGAAAAATACTTCCAGCTTCAGCATGAGAATATGATATCCATGCTAAAATTACAGCAGATCAAGGACAATGCGGTCTGTTGGTCTGAAGCAGTTCTGTATTCCCAGCTTGTTTTAAGCATTGAATAAATACAGAAAATGTTTGGTTCCCTATGATCTGGCTAAAAAGTTCACATTTGGGTCACTCTTTGCCTCTGCAACTCTTTTTCCTGCTTATTGAGATGCAACAGCCACAAGCATTGCTTTCAAAATCATGCAATAACCTGCAGAAATATTAGAACTCC
Source organism: Aparallactus werneri (assembly GCA_032468035.1). Classification (NCBI taxonomy): domain Eukaryota; kingdom Metazoa; phylum Chordata; class Lepidosauria; order Squamata; family Lamprophiidae; genus Aparallactus; species Aparallactus werneri. The sequence continues at coordinate 389,865 of JANHFQ010004371.1, forward strand.
CTCTCGTGGAAACAGTCTTAACCATATTATCACTTCACATTATCCAGAGTTCAATTGGTGACTTATAAACATTTGCTCTCCTTCCTGAATCTGGCATGTATTAAAAATGGATTACTTAACCAATTTTAACATATTTAACATGAGTGTCCCTTAACATGGAATTGCAAAAAATATATATGCTGAGTTACAGTTTTTTCTTTTTTGGAAATGAAAAGCTTCAATTAAAACCCACATTAAAATTTGATATGCATGAATTACCTGCACAGTGCAACTGGGTTCACGCATGATACTAAGGTATTGGCATGGGCTTAAGAGTGTTGTGTGAACCCAAACAACTGCAGCTTACTTAACAAACCCTAAATAAATCATATGTTCGCATGGTGTTTGTCCCAAATCTGTTTCTATATATACAGTATGAGCTCAGAGCAAGAGCTCCAATGGAGCTTTTTCACATGCTCTCTACTCCTCTCTCTGTTCTGGAGGTATCTTTTATGGAAAAGCATAGCTCATGCAACCCATGATAATATTAACTCTATTATCAACCCTAGAATCTCCAAATCTACATCATGGAAGAAAGGCAATAGGCACAGCAGAACCCTTCCAGCACATGTGGCTTTACTTACCTGAGCATCAGCATGAGCCTTTGCAAAATCTTCTCCTCCTTCATTGCGATTACCCTGCAGTTAGACATTGAGAACTATTAATAAGATGCAAAAAATAGGCCCCTGGGAATGGGCCAGAAATTAATAACTTTAAATAATTAATTCCCTTTCTTGGCAGCTACTAGTTTAATTGCCCATAGGCCTGGAACAATGCTATGAGCTACAAAATCTGGGTTTTAAAAAATTGGATGCCCACTGTTATTGTTAGCTGTGAAGTCGTGTCCGACCCATCGCAACCCCATGGACAACAGATGCCCACTAGATGACACCAAAGTAATAGTGTTTTCTGTATTCATTTGCTGCCATCTAATTGTTTAGATTTGTACAGCTGGATCCGATAGCTCCACATGCCACCTAGTGCAGAACTACAACTCCCAGCATTCTTTGATGATGATGCTATCCATTCAATTATCTCCAGTTCTTGACAATTCTATGGACCAGCTCTATCCGTATTTTCCAATCTTGTACAGCTTCTTTCAGTTGTTTTATGCTCTGGCTGATGTCAGCTTTGATGGTGTCTTATGTTTTTTGGCAGCCTCGTTTCTTTTCCTGCTGACCATTCTGAGCATAGCTGTTTTTTCCCAACGAGTTTGATTACATGACATAGCCCAAATTTTGTTGTTTTGCCCTCCAGTGATACATTTGATTTTATATGCTCTACTACTGGCTTGTTTGTCACTGAACATATTTTCTAGAGCAACTGAGAATTGAACCTCATAATATCCAGAGTGCCATATATATTCTGACCTAGGCAACATGGTCAATTACAATGCCACCATCTGATGCTTATTAGTAGAAAACATCATCTAGCACTGGCCTTTATCCTTCTTTAACTATGGTCCCCTCCCTGCTACTCATATCCAGCAAAATAAATGACATGGGGGATATTTATATCTTAAAATGGGGGCATCAATTATGAAAAGAGCACAGGCCTGGAAAGCATATAGTTTACCTCCACTCCTTTTTTAGAAAACACTGTACTGTGTTATTTTTTCAAAATGAGATTTCTATCATTCTTATTGAGGATAAACAAATTATAGCCACCAAATGAATGCTATTTGAACTGTATTCATGTGCTGAACAATTTTAGATTTCATCTGCTGTTGCACAATAAATAAAAACAGAACAACTTGAAGCAGCTTTCAAGTACTATACAGTCTGCTTGCTTTCTGGTAGTGACTATATGAAATTGAGGAAGAAATTGTCATTTGAACCTGGGTCTACTACAGCTCAGCAGCATTATTGTCCCTGCATGTAAAAATATGCATAGAAGTGTTTTTTTTCTTGATTGAATGAACCACTAACAAATGTACAAGATCCTTGATGAATAAATAAAATAAAAAGTAAATAAATAAAAAGAATGGCAACTTTTAAAGGTGGCTTAACAACGGAATCAGATCATTAGATATTCCAAAGTATCAGACAGAACAAACTTATCTTTAACTAAAGGAGCTTTAAGAATGCATTGGGTGGGGGGGGGGACCTCTTACCAGTGCCAGAGAGACCAGGATCCTTTTGAAATGTCCTGAAGTGTCAGAACTCAGTGCATCCTCCAAAGATTTATGATAGGCTAGAAAAACACAAAAGCAGAAGAAAGTGTTCAGAAACACCCTGGATTCCAATGCAATTCTTGAGTGATTAAAAAGATACACTCACGTTGTTGTTTTTTTTAAAAAATGCAAATTGGGTTGCCAGAATGTTTTTTGACTTTTGGTTTAGCCTGTAGCCCTGAGATCTTCCAGTGCTCTCCTCTCCAAAAATTACCAATCCAAGTACTGATTCCAGTTCTTAGTGTGTGAATTCATTCACATGGAATGAAGCCCATGCAAATACGGTACTTTATTCTGAGTAGTTTGTACCCTTGAAGGTCAGTAGCTTCTAACTTTGATCAGACGCAATAAACAGACCAATATGAAAGGTGACTATTTCCTTTGAGTCAAGCTCAACTCCTGCTATTTATAAGGACAGTGTACCTTACTTCCCCCCCTCCCCAATATAGCAGTGGACTTGTCATCCTGTTAGATTGGAAGCCCTACAGAAAATGCCAGTGAGTAAGCAAACAAGTAAATAAAATGTGAATTCACAAAATTTAAGCATTTTATATAGCAACTGATAACTACTTTCCTGTTTCTTAGTCTCCTTTCCCCTTAAGAATTATTGAAGAAACTCTTTTACCTTCTTTATAGGCTGCATTAATTGCTTGAATCTCTTGGTTATTCCGTGTGGCCAAAATTTCAGTGAGAGAACTCTCATCAGTTCCAGCCCCCTGCAGTGATGTAAAGATATTTGATCATTAGTCTTTGTTAATATTTCAGGTCAGCTAAGTGCTCACATTTATAGGGAATGCCTAGTGCATCAGTGTCCTGATATTTCAGCTTCTGAGGAAAAAAGGTGGGCTCTGAATTGAACCTACATATCAACCTTAGCTGGCAATCTTTCGCAAGAAGGAAATCCCTCATTCTCTCAAGGACTTAATTACTCTTTGAGATAAAGGCAAAATAAGGAGTTTTTATTCTCTCCTTTATCTTTCTGTTCTTCAAATACTATATTAAAAAGAAATCTGCTCTACCTCCATGGCTTTCTTCAGTTGCTTTGCGTCATAGAAAGCAGGTGGCATCATCAGTCCAAGAATAACCTTCGCTAAAGGTCCAGATATTTCAGATTTCAGGTCTGCCATAAGGTCCTATCACAGGAGACACTCATGAAGGAAACAAATTGGAAACTCCAAAGAAGTATAGCCAAACTAGACATAGGACAACATTTAATAATGATTGAAAAACCCTTATTGATTTTTGCAGGAAACAGTAAAATGATAAATGGTTTTGAGGATTAGAATAAATATAACACATTATAGAGAAAATGTAACCAATGCTATAATCATAGAGTAAGATGTTAACTTATATTTATACTTACAACTGCAATAAGAGAAAACTAGAAACCTTTTCTTTAAAATCCTTTATTTGATCTTTGCATTTTCCTCCCTCTCTCCCTCTCCCTCTCTCCCGCTCTCTGTCTCTCTCTGTCTCTCTCTCTGTCTCTGTCTCTCTCTGTCTCTCTATCCATCTC
>JANHFQ010004372.1:8464-19637 GCA_032468035.1 Aparallactus werneri
CCCTCCCTCCCATCATCTTTCCAGCTGTCTTCTTGGGTTGGAAAGTGAATGTTTTAGTCTTTGGTACATCTGAGTATCATGTGCTGTCTTCTGTTGGAAAGTAAGTCCTCAGTATCATGTCTGTGGGTACCATTAATGTGGCTCAAACGGATCCACAGTGTTCAGTCATCAGGGCTGAAAAAATACAAGCAGAAATCTGGGGGAGGGAGCAAAGGAGATACAAGCTGCAGTTTGAAAGAAGAACTGCAGCAAAAGGTCATAAAGAAAGAAACAGGCCGCAACATTCCTCTGGGCCATAAACGGCTCTTCTTTCATCAGAAGGGAGGTAAAAGGAGGAAAAAAAACTAATTATGTGTCCCCATTCTGTTTGCATTCTATGAAACATCCCAGGAAAAGCTTGCTGGCAGGGTGATATCCCCGCCTCTCAGCGTGTTATCTAGATTTGCCATCGCCCTCCTCCCCAGGAGCAAGCATCTTCTAGTGCTTCTCCATCTATTTGTCAGAAATTGAGAAGGCCAAATGCTCTGTTGCTAATTTTCTCAATGTTGCCTTGTTTATTGGCCAGAACAAAAACCATCCCTGTTTGTTGTCAGTTGTGAAGTCCTGTCTGACCCATCGAGCCTCCAGGCCTTCCTGTAATCTCTCATCCCCTGGAGTTCATTTAAACTCACACCCATCGCTTCAGTGACTCCAGCCAGCTCTGCCATCCCCTTCCTCTTTTGTTCTCAATCTTTCCCAGCATTAGGCTCTTCTCTAGTGAGTCCTTCCTTCTCATTTGCTAGCCAATATATTTCTTTAGGATCTGATCTTCTAAAGAGCAGTCAGGGTTGATGTTTTCTCTCTTAACAGGCCACAAAAAAAACAGCCAAGAAGAGATACTTGTAAAGCCAGAAATTCAGCTTCCCCCCACCCTTGCCCACTGGCTAGTCTATTTTACATAGGCCAGAGGCAGCTAGGACCCCTCCCCACTCCAGGGAGTCTGACAGCCAGTGAGACACAGTTACTGGAAGGGGAAATGTTAAGCTTCTTCGCCCTTTTCTGCTCAACGCCCTTGGTCTGGCTTAGAGACTTTGTTTTCCACATGGAACTAAACCCAAAAGGATATTGTTCCACCAGTGAGACTTGTTAATTAATTAATTTTTTTTCCAGTCTCTTAATGAGTACTCTGATGTCCTCATTGTCTTGTAACAATTTTTAAAGTTGATCTAACATGAATGCATCTTGTTTGCCTCATGCAGTTCAGGAGGATCTCCTCAAATTGTGTTCAAAAATATTTATTCATAGTTTACAACATCCAGTGATTCAATCAATCCTAGAAATTGCTATCTTTAAGATTTTCTTCTTCCACATTCATTAATCAAGTGTCCTAAGTATCTTGTCACCCATCTGTATAACAATTCCCAAAAAGAGCAAAACCTGTGTTGCACAAAAACACAAAAGTAAAATATATTTGGGTCAGGCTTCAATCTCTTGCAGGAAAATGTGAGTCAGATAAGGAAAAATTAGCATGACATGTTTTAAACTGCTTGGGAAAAAGTTTTTCTAACACTCCCCCTCCTGCAGCTTCCTGCAGGTTTGCAAGGAGGGGAGAAAAATACAGAATCTCATTTTCTTTTCTTCTTGCAGCTTCATAAGAAAAAAAATATACTGCCTCTTATAAACATTTGATTATAAAAATACAGTCCAATTCAGATTTGGAACTGACCACAGACAAACACACAGACTCAATTCCACATATATCATTATCATATATACACATCACTTAGCAAGGCAAATTTCACAGACACACACACACACAACAGTTCCAATTCCATTATCACACACACACACAACAGTCCCAATTCCATTATCATATATACAGGACACATCATATCAATTTATTAAGGCAAATTGCACATTCATATATAGTCACTGCAACTTACTTTTCCTTTAACAAACAAACACACACATTCACATTTCATGATGACAGCCACATTAATAATACAGTCACTGCAATTTTAGTGTTTGTTGAACACATGCATTCAGAGTTCACATGCATTCCCAAATTTTCTTATGATCTAGTCATAACACAGGCATTCACAGATTTCATGATTATTTAGAATCTTTATGAACCTCACATACAATGCAATCAGACAGTTTACTATGAAGAACTCTTTTTGTCAGTTTCAGTTTTCATAAATTTCTCTGTCACCAACACGATCACTGCAACGTCCTGTTTGTTTAAGGCACTCATTCACAGATCTAAAAGTGATTATACACACACACGCGCGCACACACACACACACACACAACATTCCCATAAGTGATTACACAGACACACAGACACACACATACTTAAACTGGTACCTAAACTGTAGCGGAAGGTGGAAAAAGTTAGAGTCACCCCATAGTTCCAAGCGGAAGGTGATGAACATATTTCAACATACATTCAATTCTACATGCCATTATCCTGTTAGTCTTTCTAACAAACATAACAGTATAAATTCATTTCACCCAGGCTCACATTCATTTGAATTCTATTTCACTTCGTTCTCTCTCTCTCTCATTTCCACACAGACAGTCTTCAAACAACTTCTACTGTTTTTAGCAGACATCCATTTGCTAACATTCAGCCCAGAGGGAAACTTTTGGGCCATCAATATTCCTGCCCTTTGCCTCATACGGACTTTAATGCAAGCCCAGGGGTGATCAGATTCTGCCCCAAATAGCAAGAATTCAGTTATGATTGTAACAGTCACACAAAGCAATTGTAAAGTGATCACAAAGCAATTTTACAGTAAGCATACTTACCTTACTTTTCCAGATAAGCTGGAACCACATATATCATAATAAAAGCAGGGGGAAGACAGTTGTAAATAGCATCCAGGAATGCCCTCTGCATTCCAACTGGAGGGAGAAGGGAGGGGTGGACAGAGATGGGGGAAAAGGAGTAAAAACATAAAATGGGACCTCAGTCCTTTCCCAATTCCCATACTGAGAATCCCTACAATAGATAGAGGTAGGTAGGTAGGTAGATAAAGATAATAATGACAAAGCTCCCGTCTGCCTTATGTCCATTCCACTGTGCAATGCAAACCGCAGAGGAGCGCACTGGCTTCTCAACGAAATCTGTGTCGTTGCAAAATCTCGAAAGTGTGAGAAAATGCTCCTGGCAGAGATCCAGCGAAAGAAAAAGCAAGCGCCGGAGTCCGAGGAATGGGTCTCGGCTCGGGCTTGCAGAAAGCACCTCTCGCCCATCCCCTTCTTGAGACCAGCGTCCGTTCGCCCCCGCCCTTTGGCTTCCCACCGCCGTCGGAGGTCGCTTCATCCCCTCGCATTCCTGAGCCGAGATTGCTCCTCGCTGCTCCAGCTGATCTCCCCCCACCCCCACCCCGTTCTCCTTTTGTTTTACTATCAGGCGAGAGTCTCGCTTCCTGTTGATACCGGAATGTTGTGAACGGGAAAGGGAACCGCCACCTTCGCTCCCTTCTGGAGGTCGTCGTCCCTCGTTTCCCTGGAGGGACGGCGCCGGGGCTGGTTTGGGCCGGAACCTTAAAGGCCTGGCTTGCAGCTTGGTGAGACGGGAGGGAGGAGAAAGCAAAGGGGGCCGCGTCGAAACTGGGACTCCCCGCCCTCTCCGGCGGGAAGCGTCAGGTGCAGGTGCGGACAAAGGGGAGCCGGGAGCCTGCCTGGGCGCAATAATGGACGCCGACGCCTAAAGGCCGCCTTTGTCCCCGGCGCCGATGGCTGAAGCCTGGCGGCTAGAAGACGACGAGGAGGAGCGGAAAGAGGTGGCCAGAAGGCACCGGAGAGCGCTTTTGAACCCGGCGACAGGTAAGCCGAGGAGGTGAGAGTGCCATGCCGGCGGCGCTGGGCGGGCGAGAGGGAACTTCGCCGGAGAACTCTGCCCGCTTAGCCGAAGGCGGGGGCGGGGACCGGGGGAAGCCGAGTGCCGCTGGATTCGGGATCAAGACTACAACCCAGACGAAGAATGCGCTTCGTATCGTCACTCGGTGTTGGTGTGTGGCAGAAAGCCTGCAGATCGAAGAGATCCGCTTAATGAATCTCTCTTGATTCCACAGACGTGCTTTTATATCCGCGTTTAATTTTCTCCCCAGCACAATAGCGTTCGCACAGCGTCAGGTCACTGGGTATCGCTGTTGTTTCTCCTTCTTGTCAGTTTCAGTTATTCTGTCTCTGCCACCCCGCGGATATGCTGCTTGGACCCTGTCAGAAAGGAAACGTGGAGATCTTTGGGTTTTTTCCCCCCCTTGATAAAGCAGCTTTACCTGTTCCTGTTTGAACGAGAAAAGGATGGGTTCCTGGATGGATTGAAAACCTATCATTACATCATTATAATGCTGTGGTAACAGCTGGGAGTTGTCATGTATCTTTGGTATTGTTTGGGCTTATATTTTGGACCTGCTCAGAATTGGTTGGAAACTTTATGGTGATTTCAGTAAACCTTGGTTGAAGAAACTATGGCTTTGTGTGAAGTATAAACTCAGTCAATGATGTCCAGAGTCCTCCATTTATTCTGGGTTAGTGAAAAAAAGCAAACAGCTACCTTTCTTTATACCCTTTCTTATCTCACAATGAATTATAACAGACCATTCACACAACTTGTGGTTGGGTAAAAGAAAGTAAAGTTCAAAGTTTAATATTTAACATTCTGATAATGAAGCGATTACACACACACACATACACACATGATAGGACATTTTATAAAAGCACTTTTTTTCCCCTAAAAAGAAGAGGAGTGATAGCTTCTTGGTAGACATGAATCATAGTGCCACAAGTGTCATGATTTAGTTCCTTAGTGATCTACTGGGAGGATTGGGAAATACTCAATTTGAAAGCATTGCTAGTCCACATAAAATGTATAATAATTAACCATATAAATCAATGCTTTAACTTAGTTTCAGGAAGCTTTTTATTTATTTATCTATTAATTCAACTTGTATGCTGTCCACTCCCGAAGGACTCCTTTTAAATTCCTATGAAACACGATACGATACGTATCAAGTCTTTATAAAAAGGGAGGGAACACTGAATGACAATCTCCTCTGAGACTTGACATACTTTAAACTTGAGGTGGACTGCTTACTTTGCAAACTTCCTGAATTATCAGTGCGTCATTATGTTTGCAAAGCACTAAAATGTTCTGTGTCAAAGTGCTATTTTTCTTCCTCACCCTTTGGCTGAAAGTTTTTTAATCCGTTATCCTTACAGATTACCTTTTGGCCGTTTTTTGTGCATTTCAGTTGTATAGGAGCTGTGGAGTTTCACAAACATGCAATAAAGAGATTGCATGCAACTTAATTGCCATATATACAATTGCATTTGAGGCATTTCATTTCATTTTATACATATTACACGTTCCTTGTAGATAGGTATGAAATATAGGTAGATGTCACTTAGCATCCATTCATTCAACTGTTAATGTTACAGTGGCGCTGAATGAGGGGTACTTATCATGGGTCCTCATAGTTTTGGCTGCCACATAGTCTCATAATCACCATTAGTAACCTTCACTGCTGGCTAACAAGCAAAGACATTGGGGAAGCCAGCAGGAAGTCACAAATGGTGATAACATAACGGGGGGGGGAGGGGTATGCTGCACTCACATAGAATTCAATTAACAATGACATCTGGAATTGCCATAACGTATCTAGTAGATACCAGGAGTGAAATAAGATAGTAGGCGGCATTATGTTATTGTTGGATGGACTATATTTGAGACCTGGTTGTGTGTGTTTAACTAGTCATATTAACTAGAATAATATTTACTTTTGATAAATTGCTTGGTAAAAATGGAAGAGGAGATCAGATAGGAAAAAATATTATTGGCATTTTGTGGTGCTGATCTCTCCATTATAGTTTAAGAAGATCTTCTCTGGTAATATTCTTGTTGGGTCTCAATTTGCTGTTTTTCAATGCCAGTTCTAGATATGGAACTGAAATTATATTGATTGTTTTAATGCACAACCATGGTATCCTTGTTAGGGTTAGGAATTACAGACTTTGGATTACAATGTTACATCCAGAGTGGGTAATTCAAAATAATATAAGCCAGGGCAGAGTATATCACATTCCATTTGTGTATCCTGTACTTTCCCCCATATAAATGGTACCCCTGGAATACAGTAGTTTGTTGCTTCATATGAGGCAGCATCAATATATGGATGACATGTAATTGTAGATTACAACTATGAGCTGGACAGGAGATGCAGTTGATGTTCTGTTGATTGTAAGGATCTGGATAGAGTGAGCCAAGATGAATCCCAGCTAGTGTTGCTGTTAATCTAGAAGCCTTTGGGCTTTCTGGCACATTCTTTTATTTAGGAGGGAGAATGTCCCATTAAGGAATAGGTCAATGACTTGATGATCATTACAGTTACTTTTAGATTCACAGTTATAGTTAGAATTTCAAATGGAGTTTATGGCAGAGTGGTCTTTCCCTGCTGCCACTGGTGTACCCATTGGGGCCCCAAGTACAGATGGAGACTTTAGTGACCATAACACACGTATTCTTTATTTGTAAGTTAAACCAGAGCAACACTCTTCAACTAAACCATCCCTGAAGACAACTTGAAAACTTCATGCACTGGTCCATATGTTATGAAACAGTGTATTATCTATAGTTGAATGCTCCATTAGCTAGCAGTATATTTCTGGTAAAGATGTTGGTCATTATCTATAAAGCCCTAAGTGATGCTTCAAAGTTTGTGACTTCTTTTGAATTTTCAATATCTTTGCATAAGTATGATATAAAATGCGGTCTATACTTTACACAAGTAAAAAAACCTACTAGTAGATACTGCAGGCTACTTCTGCTGAGTGCCAGCTGCCAGCAATTGAGCAATTCAAAGCTCACCAGCTCAAGGTTGACTCAGCTTTCCATCCTTCCGAGATGGGTAAAATGAGGACCCAGATTGTTGGGGACAGGGTTGTAAAGCACTGTGAAGCAGTATATAAGTCTAAGTGCTAAGTGCTATAAAGAGAACCCAATTAAACAAATGAATCAAAAATATTAGATTTGTTTGTTTATTTATTTATTTATTTATTTATTTATTTATTTATTTATTTATTTATTTATTGAGGAAAATGAAACATTGAACATGCAAAAGGGTTTCCAACTTTTTAAGCACCACTGTATATTAATTATGTCCAAGAGACACAAGGCTGTCCTTTTAGAGGGAATCTGCTTGTCCTATTCCATCAGCTCAGGAAGCATGCTCTATGTCAGGGCTGTCAAACTCACAGCTCACGGGCCAGATGTGTCATGCACTGCCCACGCCCACACCCAGTTTAGCGAAGGGGGGAAAGTCACAATATGTCACGTGACAACATAGGTTTGACACTCCTACTCTAAGTTTACCTTTCAGGAAATTTAAAGGGTGGAAACAAACCTAGAAGCAAGTCTTTTTGCAGCGGTGCGCCTGTCACACTTTATGGAATATGCTTGCCCAGAAATTCATATAGTTCCTGCCTCATTTTCAGTTTGGAAGCCCATGAAATCACAATATGTGGTGTGTAGAGCTGCAGCATAAGCCATCTTATACCTAAGGTGTTTTAATGATGATTTTTAGTTCATGATATATTTTTACTATTTTCCCATTTAACCTTATTATATTGGCTACAAAATTTAGCACGTAAAATTATAGGATCAAGCTACTTATATGAATTTGTGTAACAAGAAGCTATTTTCGTTGTTGTTGTGCAGCTACTTTTATTACAATGCACATGCTTTTTAAAAAAATGTCAGAAATGTGTGTTTTGATATGTGACAGCATGCTGGGTAGATATTACATTTTAGTAGACATTTGAAATCATGTTCCTTATTTTCCCATTTCACTACTTTGAATTTACAATTGACCGCATTCCTCAGTAGTAGTGTAGTGAGCATGTATACATTGAATATACCGAAAGCAAAAGATTTATCCCTATGACTTTTCTTTGGGCAAAAGAAGTCAGTAGGAAGAATCTGTTCAAGTCAGCTGGTTCTCGCTCACGTACTGTTGGAATAAATTAGGGATGGTAACAGAGGCTCTTTGACTATTATCTATCGCTGCTTGTCCTTGGAAGTGAACCAGCACCACTAAGCACAATGCTGTTTTAATTTTACAGAAAAGTACTTGTCTGTTGGTATTTGTACCAAAGGACACATGGAGCTACAAATAAGTTGCAGTTTTTCACTAACTGTAAAACATGATCGGTAAAAAAATATAATTCCTAATACAGAATGAGAAATTATTATTTTTTAAATCCAAACATAAAGAGTAAAAAGCAGTTTCTTTCTCTGGAATAGTCAAATGAGTAAAATTGAAATATACAAATTGAAGCTAGAAATTCAACTTGTTGTTTTAAGTATTGGTATATGACTCTTTTCCTGATGAGCTTGGACATTCATATTGATCTAGACATTTATGTCAGAAAGCCACTCCTATGATAAAAGCAAGTAAATGCATAAAACGTTTAGCAAAAGTTTAACAAAAATATATAAATACTGTAAATTCCTTATGTCCCTTTGCAAGAATAAAGTGATAGCCATGAACTTAACACAGAGAAAAATGTTATTACAATTAAGATCCTAATATAACTTTGTATACCAATTAATATCTATTTCATTATAAATTTCAATTTAATTTAAAATTCTTTAGGGTAAACAGATAAAGTAGTCAGGAAATTCTAAACTTTTGGCTAGTAAGCACATTTGGAATTTGGAGAAATGGTATAATCATCATGAAAAGTGACTGTTATGGTTGGAATACTGCCATTCATGAACATTCATTTCAGAAAAATGCATACAGGCTAAAAATGTATTCTCCAACTCCACTTGTTTGAACAGGTTTTTTTTCTTTCATTCACATATTTGTCAACTTTGTTTTCCTTGCCTCATTTCTAGAATATAAAGTCCATGCATATTTTACTCATCATACATAAGACCTGGTCACTCCAATAGTTTCTCCCAGCATTCAGACAAGAAAACTTGAGAGAAATGAGTATGGACAATGTAGTTTATTCCTAGCTAAAAGATTTGGGAGTGCCCGGTTTATAGGCTTTGAGTGGATGGATGCATCATATTAAGTAATTGTTTGCTTAACGGTAGCTTACAAAATTAGTCATAAATGGATGTAGTCACACAACACCCTTAGCCATAAACATCATTAGCTTAATTCAATATATAAAATCAAGAGACTATATTGAGGCTTATTATAGTGTGGGATTTATGCTCTTACCTTTAATGGTATGTCATTTTCAGTTAGATGGATATACATTTGATTAATAAAATAAATAAACAAGAATGTAAGTGCTTCAAATCACACTGAATGTATATCAGATATGTGTTTGAATGACTTAGCTTAATTAATGCTAAATTATAATTACATGGTGGTGTTCCTTTGCTTGCTTTTGTGGCAAATCAAACTATTGTCTTTGATGAATCAGGATTTATTTATTAAATTTATATACTTTCAATCTCACTCTGAAAAGTAACTCTACTATACTTAAGCTTACATGCAAATCTACCAGTAAATTGAAAATATCTTCTAATAATAAATCATGTGGAAGGCCATGTCTGTGACATTGACATGGAATTAGATGCTCTAATTTTACTTTATAAACACCTATTTCTGAGTCTGCATTCTTTATCCAGGATTCTTGGTTTTCATCATCACACTGTATCTTGAATGGATATTGTAAATTATGAGATTGTTCATTATAAAAAAACACATAGTAACTTGAGCCCCTTTCCATTTTTATGTTCTGCAAATTCCTATATTATTATTCTGTGTAAGTTCTATATCACCCTAAGAACTGCTTTGTTAGTGATTCCATAGTTTCAAACAAATTTGCTTTTGGAAATTATTTAGGTATGAGATTTTTTTTCTCAAATCAAACCCCATCCTACCATTACCAAACTATTAAATCATGGACAGGCAGACCTCTTCTTCCTTCCTCCCCTGGATTTTCTCATGGATAAGTTATTGAAGTCATTTGTTGATTGGAGAAATGCAAAGCCACAGTGAGTGGATAAAGCTGTTCTTTTCTAATCATCCCCCTTCTCTTTCTTACACTTCTGTTTCTATGTTCCTTGTTCACCTAACATTTTATATGAAGGATGATATACATCTTGGCACAGACCTTATAATCTTAACTGATCGTTTATAAAAGCTTTTGAAATTTGGCACAGGTTTTTCAAATTAATCTGGGAAGCATTAAATTTCTCCCTGTCACTTTCTCCCTCCTGCTGAAAGTTATATACCAGAAATAAATGTTGAGAGGACTCCTTATGAAGTATCCCCACTAATTATTGTTCCAATACTTGACTTGTACATTGGAATTCAACACAAATAAGACCATTCTGTGTATAAACGCCAATGAAACAAAATTAATGTGTACTGAAAAAAATACTGCAAGAAAATGATTAGAAACAATTATTTGCATAAGAAGATAGTATATGTGTTTGGAAATTATATGGAAAGAAAATAAATCTCATGTTTGGATTTTGTATAAATAATTTATTTTACCTAGAAAAAATGTTGGTACTGCAAATACCAATGTTGGCTAAAAGTTTATTGGGTTATAATTGAAGTCAAAGATCAATATGTTATTTGCTTTCTTCTATTTTAGCAAGTTAATTTTTCATGACCAGTGGCTGCATTTTGGAAAGTTATGGTCATTATAGGTGGGATGCAAATCAAATTAAGGCACTTACAAAATGATACAAAACATGCTAACATCAGAAATATTAAAAGGCGATCTTAAAGAAGAGTGAAGCCAGAAATTAGTAACTACAACGTCAACAGTAATAATGTCTGCTTCTATGGAAAGTAAAAAGAAAAGATAGTAAGAAAGAAAATAGCAAAAAGAAAGAAAAGAATAAAAATTATAAATAATCTGCTTATTTGAAGCAAAACCATTTTTCTGTATATTCTCTTATGTACATAATGTTAGATTGGGAGCAGCTATTAACCTCTTCATTCTATACATTGTGTTTATACTACACATTGTATGTGTGAGCAAGTGACAGAGTAGTTGAGTTTATATTTGTGCTGAAGCGGAATGTGTCTTCTTGTTTTTATAGCTTAAGTGTAAAACTGACTAGATTTATACTTAGTGTCATAGAATGAGTATGGTTTGTTGAATAAGCCACAGTCAAATATAATTCCAGATAGTCCTCACAATCGGG
>JANHFQ010004372.1:19737-31817 GCA_032468035.1 Aparallactus werneri
CCCACAGAGTAGGTGCCTCGTGATTTTTTTCATGAAACAAGTGTGCCTTTGCCCAAAAAAGGTTGAAAAACACTGATTTAGATCATACCTGAGTGGCCTAGTGCTTTTCCCTACTTTCTTCAATTTAAGCCTAAGTTTTGCTTATAAATTTGTTTATAAATATAAACAAATATATTTACAGGAAATAAGGCAGGAAAACAGGAGCATAGGCAGGTAAATTAATACAGTAAGAACATCATCGGTAAATCACAGAGAGCACACACAGCACCCGGAGGAAAAAAGATGGGAAATAAGGAAAGTTCCCCTTTTCACTCATAACAACCAATCACAGTTCAAGTTGCTTCATGTAAGTAGCCAGCTGTCTTTAAACAATTAGCTATAACTGTGTGTTCTTACTCATTCTTCACTACTCCAGCTATTAAGTTTTGAATATATTAATATCCATGTATATTTATTATAATCTGCATACATCACTTCTGGACTTGGATATTAAAATCTGGATTTGGATACTAACATTCTTGCAAATAATATTACCGCTTATGTAGTTCTTTGACACACAAAATCTGGAAAATATTTTTAAATGCCTAATACCAGTTTCATGCTTTGAGTCTTTCCCCCCTAACTTTTCCTAATAACTCCTCCCCATGTATGTAGCACCAAGTTGTGGGACTAAGACAGCTAACAAATTTCACTTTCACTGACTAATAGTCCTGTCTAAACTAGAATAAAATGGTTTATTTAAAAAAATAAGAACCTTTTTATATATTGAAAATAAGATTAATACTTCTCAGTCTTTTAAAGAAATTTCTTGCTTTAAAAAAATCTGCTATCATTTTGGGATGATATTTTAAGCAGTAAATTATGCAAGTGCAGCTAAACTATTTCCTGTTTAAACAAACAAAGAAAGAAAGGGGGAAAATGGAATAACATTCATTTCCTGAATGGCAGCATTCCAGTTTTGAGATTGGCTACAGTATAACTGCCAATCAGAATCCTTCTTAGAAAGATACCTTCGAATGCTGTTTACATGTTTTCTGATTTCTCATTCTCATTTCTGGTGTTGTACAACTTGAAAGATTTGTTGATTCGTTCTGCTGTATGAATGACCATAAAAGTTTACTTTCTGCACAGGATAACAAGATGAAGGGAAAGGATTGTATGATCCTCTGTAATTTCAGGTATGGTAATTACCAGGTTGTGAAGACAGAAAAAGACATATTTTATTATGTTTCCCTATGGAAATCTTTTTTAAAAATACTAATTTTATTAAAGCTTATAAATAGATTTTTAAAAACTAGGAAAAATATAAAAAGTTAAAAAGAATAGTAAAAGAAAGTAGAAGACAGAAAAGAAAACTGAAAAAAAAGAAAACATATAAAAATGACTCCTTAAGATTATATTTTGAAAGTTTACTTCATTTTTCAAATGTAGTTTTAGTGCTAATTATTTATGTTGCTATGTTGGCATGCATTAGTTGCTAGGAATAGACTCTTAGTAAATACTCTTACTTGCAAAATAGAAAAATGAAGTACAAATTAAAAACTACTGCACAGTTTAAGAAAATAGCAGTACAAGAAATGATATAGGTGAGGATATTCTGTTTGTCAAGCATCATGTTAAAATGTAAGAAATTGTATTAAAAGTACCGGTAATCTAGTTTGGCAGTTTATAAAATGAAATGAGACCTTTATATGGTTCCAGATATTGTAACTTAGAGTACTCTTTTGGAAAAAATCTCTATATACGGAAAGGGGACTATATTATTATTTATATTGCAGTTCTAAAGTTATAAAGCAATACATAGTTTACATAAGCTATAAACAGTAAAAAAGGAAGTTAAACAGAATTCCTGGGAGGTTAATGAAAATACGAGTAATAAGATTTAGCACAGCAGAATACTGTGCAAGTCTTTAGTAATATTATTGTGTTTTTATATTTGAATAACTGTATTTGTAAATTTCCTGTGAGAGCCAGTTTGGTGTGGTGGTTAAGGCATCAGGCTGGAAACAGGGAAACAAATCCAGCTGGGTGACCTTGGGCCAATAATTTTTCTCAGCCGTAGGAAGGAGACACTCATACTTCTGAAAAACCTTGCCAGGAAAATTGCTGAGACTTGTTCAGGCAGCCTCCAAAAATTGGACAGAATTTTGTGGAAGAAAAAAAATTATGTGAAAAAAGTAGCATAGAATATTTTGCAGAGGAAATGATCTGTCTTGGGGAACTGTTTATATTTTGGTTATATATACAATAGACTCATTGTAGTATTAAAACTCCAAAGTGTTTTCTAATATAGTATGATTTTTAATTATAACTAACGTTCAAGTCATCTTGCCCAGTATCATGCAATCTTCACCCAGTTTTATTAAAAAGAAGTCTACTAATAACACTTGTCTGGAAAAAGAACACAGAAAGGCTTAGATGCCTGCAATTGTAGACAATCATGGAGAAAGGCATAATAGAAATATAGTCTGTACTGTATGTGCACGAACTGTTGCCGTCACTGAATGTTTCTCCCATCCTTTCCTAGAGTCTGCCAGCTGTGATTCATGAAATGATTCTTAGGCACTGACTAATGCTGTGGTTTTCTTTTCCACTCCTCTCCTACATTCTTTGGAAAACTGTTGGGTTTTTAAAAGAGGACAGCATCTGTTAAGCATAAAAAAACTTAACTAGCATAAAGAAAATTGTATTTCTCGGTGATTACACTTAAATATTCTCTGCAGAAGTTTTTATTTCTTTCAGGCAAAGTATCCTCTACAAAGTAAAAACTAGCTTTTAAAAATATCACTTTAAAAAGTTGATATCTGTAGAATAGTGAACTAAATTAACATTTTTGTGGACATGTTTTTTTTATTCCAGATCGTTCAGAAAGAAATAAACCAGACCATCGTTCATCAGGGTGAGATTGTTTTTCTGTTTTTGTTCTGTTTACATTCTTCTATATTGTATCAAAAAGAATTAAGAAACTAATTGAACGAAATATTAAAAACATTAATTTTGCATTTTAGATTTGCTCTGGTAATTAAAGTGTATAAAGGATCACATTGAGTCCTTTCAAACTTTCAGATAGGGTAAACATTTTATTGGCTCCATATGTATTCTCTTTTTATTTCTCGCATTTATAGTATTCTTTATGTAAGACTGAAAAACAGTAAAGTGCTCTGAAATACGCAGAGCTTTAATAATTGTGACAAATGGAAAGAATTCTATTTTTTTTGTAACACAGTGTTCAATATGCCACTTAAAGGTCAAATGTGCCCTTTAGCCCAGAAAATTTCTCTATCCCTGATTTAGTACATTTTATAAACTATAATTAAAAATAATTAATACTATATCATAATCTGTGAATGTAGCCACTGAAAGATGTAGGGACATTATGGAACTTAAAATACTATAATGTATTATTTGGTAGCATTTATTTATTGTGTAATTAAGCATCCAGATGTCTTTCTAGAATATAATAGTTTATTAATTGATTAGTCTTATGATTTTATCAATAAAATAAAAAATACATAATCTTATTCTGGGATAAAATAATTAAAAGGAAATATAGTGATAAAATACACATGTAATACAAGGCATGCAGGTCCTTGTAATGCATATCTCTCATGTGAGTCTGTCTGTCTTTTTTATGCCTACAATTTGTATTACAGAACATTAGTCTCTGCTCCATCTTATCTATGATAATCTCAAATATTGTAAACAATTTAAGATACCTCTTGAAGATAATAGCACCCAGTCAGTAAACGTAAAAAGTTCATAAATAAGGAAGGCAGAGATATGGTTCACTTGAAAACTTACAGTAACATATGGGTGATAGCAAATTGTATTTCATAAATTGATATTGATAATTGTGCTTACCCATGGATATCACCAATCAATTAATTGGCAAATGGAAAATTTTGCTTTTTTATAATTGTAAAGAAACATGAAAGGTTATAAACTGATTTGATTGCTGAGACAATGTTTTCTACCCACCAAGTATTTTCTTTACTGTAAACTACTGAATGATGAGCCCTTTAAGATACTATTGCTAAACACTGTTGCAGTTTTCTCACATTTCAAGCTCAGAATTTTTTTTGACTAGGACAGGGTCATATGTAATTTAACTAAGGGCAATATGTGGCTTTGGGGCCATAAGTTGCTCAAGCATATGTCTAAATTTATGTGCTGTAAGCATTGTTAGTCTTTGTTTTTTTTAAAACAAGGAATATAGGTGCCAACAGCAAGGAATTTAGTAATTACCATACTTGTTTCTTTTAGTGCATATCTTGAGGTGATATGAAAGCTTTAATTGGTCTGCATCTCTTGTAAGATATTTTATAATTACTCAAACATAGTTGAAAATGTGCAATAGGAAATTATCAAAGTTGAATCAAGCTTATAAAAATACATCACACTGAGAAGTATTGTGTTTATCCGTGTGACAGATCAGGACATTCATACCCCAAACAGGTATGAAATGTGACAGCTCTGTGTTGTATACTTTAGAACAGCGGTCCCCAACCTTTCCAGATTGGAGGCTTGGTTGGGTGTGTGGGAAGAATGGTTCTTTGTGAGTGGCAGGTGCGTGCAAGCACACACAGGTCCATTTGCACAAATGGTGGGAGCGCCCACTGCTCACACAAATGGAGCTTCACACTTGAGCATGAGTGCCTGATCCTTGCATAAGTGGAATGGCAAACGCAAGCACCCACCACTCACACAGCCTGGTTCCGAACGGGCCAAGGCCTGGTAGTGGGCCAGAGCCCAGAGGTTGGGGGCTCCTGCTTTAGATGTCCTGTAATTTACAATTTATAAACTTTAGGTTAAAGACACTTGAATATTCAGAGCTAAGAAACGCTTCTGTAGAAAAGAAAGTTTTATGTGGATAACTCTTTCCACTAGAATTTATATTTTATCAATTTTAATTTCTAGTATAGCATTTTTAGCATGGCAGTGCACAAAAGTCAGAAATGGTTTTTTAAAATACAAATAAAACTGTAGCTTGGCTAGCTGAACTTACCAAGCTTAGTTGGCTAAACCTATCAGGAATCTTAATCTTTGAGGATATTTAGTGAACAGTTTCTAACACATCAGACATAAATACAAACTGAACAATTAATAACTTTGGGTAACTCACTGGAGAAGAGCCTGATGCTGGGAACAATTGAGGGCAAAAGAAGAAGGGGACGACAGAGAATGAGGTGGCTGGATAGAGTCACTGAAGCAGTCGGTGCAAGCTTAAATGGACTGGGGGGGGGATGGTAGACGACAGGAAGGCCTGGAGGAATGTTGTCCTTGGGTTCGCATGGGTTGGAGAAGACATCATGATTAACAACTACAATTAGATCTATTGTCTTTCAAATGCATCTTTCAGTATCCGTTTAGCATCTGCCTGAGCTATTAGTAAATCAGGGTTTCAATATCCTGAACTGTAAAAGTTTCCTAAGTTATGTTTATTTGATTGTTCTTACTTATGTTATTAAAAGTCAGGCTATTTTGAGCAATGTGGTACTTGAATGATAATGTTGAAATATACGATGTTGTGCCCAGGGGTGGGTTTCAACCGGTGAAACAACCAGTTCAGTCAGTTTTTGAAAAAAAACATATTTTTTTTTAAGTAAAAAAATGTTTTGGCCCCTTCCACCCAGAAAAACAGCCGAGGTGTGCTGCCGTGCCGACCAGCAAACAGAGTGAATAAAGGTAGCTATAGCATCTGGGCAGGTGGGAGGGTACCCCCAATATTTTTTCCCCCAAAACCGACCGAACCGGTTTGCTAAAACCGGCCTGACCTTAATAAACAGTTCACCTGAACTGGGCCGAACCAGTAGAAACCCACCCCTGGTTGTGCCTTGAACTTGTACCAGTCTCTGAATGTTCAAATAATTCTATACTGAGGTTATTCCGGCAAGTCACTAAGGCATGTACCAGTAGTTGTAAAAATAGAGTATTTCTTTACAATGGGTTTGGATAATGTTTCTTGTAGGGTTTGGCACACCCTTAAAAATGGTTTCTATCTCTCTGAAAGTTTCATACATGTTCAATGAGAGTTATAATACTTGAAAGACAAATAGTCCAGCCTTTTTGAAGTGGTTGCAAGAGAGTTTGAAGAGCCATTTCTTAACACACATTTTAAGTATTTTAAAGGATAAATGAAAATTGCCATAATCTCCCTTTTCCCAAGGGGAATAAAATGATGTAGCATCATTTTAGTATAAAAGGTTTCTGAATCGGTCTATACTGGGGGTGACTTTGGGCCAGTCACTGTCTCAGGCCAACCTGAGATATCACAGGGTTGTGGAGAAAACAGAAGAAGGAAAGAGTATTAGATATTTTTTCCACCTTGAGTTGTTTGTAAGAAATAATAAAAGTTGGATAGAAATACATTAAAATATGTACAAATTAAGGTAAATATTGGTTAGCACTTTAAAAATATGATTGCATTTCATGAGTGTATCACAGGTTAGGGTGCAAGAGAGTTATGTTACGATATAAACAAGTATTGTTTTCTTCAATGTAATGTAGTAGAAATGTAGAGACAGGATAACATTGAACATTTTGTTACTATACAGTAGCTGTGCATACTATATTATTGCATTTGGAAAGACAAGTTTGGAAGAGGTGTGGTGGTTGTATCACACTAATTTAGAATGTCTGTACACTGCACATTCATAAATGGCCACTCTTACAAGTTTGTACTTCAAAATGTACAGAAGGTGTAACTCAGCTGAGTCAGGGAAAATTTGGAACAAGCTGTTACTGAGCAGAAAGATAATGTTTTTGTAGAAGAGATTTTTCCTTTTATAAATATTTCATAATCTTAAAATTATCTTTGGTACAAAATATAAAATTACAGTGGGAATGAGTTCTCTGGATCTTAAACGTTTAATGTATGAAGTATGATTATGAAGTATTAAAATTGTTTAAATTCTGATCAACAAAGCTTATTACCAAATACTTTTGTTTTATAGCATTAATGCTTTAACAATAAATTTGTTGCTATCCGCTTTTGTTGTATTGGAACTCACCATGATTTAATTTAATTTAATTTAATTGCTATACAATGTTGAAATATACGATGTTGTGCCTTAGTTTTATGTTGAAACCCCAAACTAATTTGTCCATCTGGGAGAGCTAGTATTTAAGAACAAAACTAATTTGGTGAAGGATAATTCATCATTAATATTCTCCTAGTAAATGGTTTGAAATGAGCAGTAGCTGAAGATCCAGAAAACAAGCCAGTGATTCACTCCTGTGTGAGATAACAGAATTATAGGGATTTTTAACCTCTGTTATTATAAGAGCAACTGCAGATGCTTTCATGATGTTTTTCTCTCTCCTGTATTCTGGTTTGTACTTGGGAATTAAGAGCTTAGAGAATTGCAACAGTGATGAACATGTGTTGTTGTTGACAACAGGTGACAAAAAAATAAAAATCATCTTGTAACTCTATCACATTTGGTAGATTTTATGATGCCTATAAAATATTTTCCTCAATTTAGAAATTTCTACAAAAATATTCTTTCTTTTCGGTTCTCTGTATTTTCCTTAACAAGAAAAGGAGTTTTTTGTTCCCATTCAGAGCAGGAATCCTCAAAATTATAGCAGAAAACACACCCAATCCGCAAGGGACACTCTATTGTTTGCCTCCATTTCTGGAGTTACTTATTAAGTTACTTCAGATTTTAAAAAAGGTTAGAAGTTGTAAAGTGAGAAGGGTTGCCTCTCTCTTCATCTCTTGATGACTTGAAAGGATCAGTAGGATTGCTGAGGTAATATGGTGCATTGAATAGAAAAATAGGAAGTAAAAATTAAAAATAATGTTCTACTACAACTTCTAGACCTATTGCCTCTCATTCTTAGGTAATGTATAACCTCCTGTATTATTATCCTTCATAGTACATGTATTAATCTGTTTGCAGTTAGATTTCATTACCAAAGCAGAATAAAATTATATAGATCACTTTAGTTGAAGAATGAAGCAATCACATCTTTAGGTTAATGTGAAATATATTTCACGATAAAAAGATAGAAAGAGAAAGAATCATAATATGTCAGTTAACATTGTATTATGTGGATTTCAGCCATCAGAAATATTAACATCCTGCCTGTGCTGCCCAGAAATTTTTTAAATACCGTATGTTTCATAGATACTTTTCAATAATTATATGCAATCTATTGCTTTAACAGTAACCAGAGAAACAAAATGTTTGTGGTGACAGCTGTTTTATTGTATATACTTTTCTAGGGTTGCCTTTTGTTTTTTATTTTTATTTTTTGCTAAAACTTAGCATGCAGTAAATTAAGCTATACACATTAAAACAATAGAACATAAAATAGATTCTACTACTTTTACATAGAATTACTTTCCCTAGTTATTAGCCTCTGGAAGGATTAAGGTCTGAGTGATCATATGAAGGATTCTGATTGACCGTAATAATTTTATTGAAGTTTTCAATAAACATAGTTCAAACTAATGCAAACTAGAAGATAAAAAAGGCCAGAAAGTGCAGAAAAAGAAAAAAGAGAAAACAAAAATAAAAAGGCAACAAAGACAATAATAAAAAGTAGTTTTCAACCTTCATCACACCGACATAAACTAATATACTAATTTTTCTAACTATTTTAATGTTACAATTTTTTTTAAAAAACCCTCCTCATAGCCAGACTTTATCTAAACACAATCCAGAAATCATCCTCTTTTCAATCATAGTTCATCAAAAAGTTTTTTAAGAGTTATCAGAAATATCAAACAAGGTTTATCCCTGGACAAATAGTTGAAGTTTACATTCCTCCTTTTTTTTTGTTCATATTCTTGACTTCTAAATCTAAACTGTTGGAAATAGTTGATTGGAGCATCAGAATTTGCCTGTATGTGATGATTCTTATTGTCCTAAATTGTCCACAAACCATGAAAACTGAGTTCTCACAATAGAGAACTAACCCTAACCATACTACAGCTTCATACAGTGTTGTACAGTATAACATGTTAGTGCAGAGTCAGT
Organism: Aparallactus werneri; assembly: GCA_032468035.1. Classification (NCBI taxonomy): domain Eukaryota; kingdom Metazoa; phylum Chordata; class Lepidosauria; order Squamata; family Lamprophiidae; genus Aparallactus; species Aparallactus werneri. The sequence goes on from JANHFQ010004372.1 coordinate 28,725, forward strand.
ACTAAAGGCATCACTTTTGTCTACTTTTCTGTATTTTGATGTATAGAAACAATTGCCAGCATACAAATACCAATATCCTGAAATACCTAATAAATTGTTAACAACTGAATGTTTTCCTGTAGGCATGTGGCAATCCCTGTAGTTCTCCTTTCCACAATTGGTTTCAGTCAATCAGTGAAAAAGGAAAATGTTACAATTTTCCAGCAAATCTGCTCATTTACAATAATTACTATAAGTAGTCCTCAACTTACAATCACAGTTGAGCACAAAATATCCATTGCTAAACAAGGAGTGGTTGAAATTTGTCCTATTTTAATGACCTTTCTTGCCACAGTTGTTAAATGAATTACTGCAATTGTAAAGTTGGAAACACAGTTGTTAAATAAAGCTGGCTTCCCCATGGACTTTGCTTGTCAGAAGGTCACAAAAGGGGATCACATGACCCTGGGACATGTCAACCGTCATAAATACATGCCAGTTGCCAAGCATCTGAATTTTGATCACATGACCACGGGAATGCTGCAACAGTCCTAAGTGTGAAAAAAGTCATAACTCACTTTTTAAAGCGCTGTTGTAATTTTGAACAGTCATTAAAGATGGTTTGAAGTTGAGGACCATCCTAAACAATGTTTTTGAATAATTCTCTACTAAATGATCTGTATTTTTGTATAATGTGTAATTATATTTTTGTTCTACTTTTTATTTTTTAAGCCAAGGTCCCTTGTCATCTATTAAAGCAGCAATCAAGAGAAGTAAGTAGATTTTTGATCTGTTATATCTATCTGTTGAATGCCGAAAAGATGAACAAATGTTTATTAACATTTTTATTAAACAGACTGCAGGTGCTTTGGTTTTTAATATTGTTTGTAAGTTGCTTAATCACTGCAGTTATATTGTGTTTCATCCCTGCACTTTCTGTCATAGATACTTCAAATTCCAGGATTGATTATCATCATTGTACATGATCTGATTCTTGTTGTTTAGTTTAACAGATACATTTGTTTCTTTTTGAGCTCTTTTAAACAGAATTAATGATAGCTTATCAAAATTGTGTAAGTTACATGCAATGTATTTAGATAAAAATAAATGAGTTAAATTATTCAGATCAGTTGTTTTTCTTTTTATCGAACATACCTGTTTTTTAAAAATGTTGATAGGTAGAGTACTTTAAACGCATTTCTTTGCTTATATTTCATTCTCATTCTCAGTTGATAACTCCATGCTGGTCTCGGAGCTAATGGGCCACGCCCCCCTCATATTTCATTCTCATTTTCTAGTATAAAAACCTGAGCTGGATTGCAGTGTTTGTTATTTACTCATTTTATGAAACTAGAAGATGCTTGAACTTGTATTTTTCATTTCTTTTCTCCAAGTTTGGGAGAGAGATATCAGAAGTTCTATTTTATATTATCTGCACTTTAATAGAGTATTTGATTTCTATTCTGTAGTTAATCTGAACAAAGTTGGTTGAATGTATCACTACCATAAATTAAAATATGAAATTGGCCAACATTTCTTTAAATTTGGATGATGAGGAAATTTATAGGTAATCCAAAACAAAAATTCTCTTTGTAAAGGAAGAAAAAAACCAATTGTTGTAAAACTTGCTATGGTTTGTTATTGTAATACTTATGGTTTAATGTTGATTATGAACCAAAATTAAAAATAGGATGATAGAAGTATTACATGATCACACCTGATCTGGAATCCAAATGAAAAGAATCTGGTTCTTGCTTCTTCTGTCTAATAAATATCAATATTCAATTTATTTTTCAGATGAGCCTGTAACCATGTCATTGTATTTAGTGGTTGTAAATTATACTATGATATAGCATAGTGGGATATTATTAGCATTCATTTGCTTTTAGAGTTATTTGAATAGCTGACATATTTATTTATTACTGGTTTTTATGTCATTTCAGTCAGTACAAATCTAAGCAGTTTACAATATCAACAGCTTATATTATCAGAAAATAAATAAATATAAGTTTATTTATAAAGCAACATCTTATGTAATAGCAACAGCAAATGAATAAACATTAATTGATAACCATAACAATAACACAAATTTAATCTTATAATCAGTCAAGAATTGTATACCTTATACCGTCACCTTTGTTCACCACAGTCACAATTATCCCTTACCTCAGGGTTGTGAATATCCAGGCACAAATTGTATATATTATGATATGGTGTTCTACTCCAGCAGCCCCCCTCCCCAACATTTTGGATGCCAGGGACTGGTTTCATGGAGGGTGGTTTTTCAGTGGATTGGGGGGGGGGGCTGGTTTCGCATGTTGCCTGGTTGGGGACCCCTTTTCTACTCAACAGAGCCCCTGCAGGAAATGCTTGCTTTGGAGTGTCTTCCTGTTATGTTTCATATGGGTTGGATCTCTGAGCAATTTCTCTGCATGAATGCTTTGGTTGGATGGATTGGTTCTATCATCCAACAGATAACCAGGCTTCCATTCATGAAGACTTTAAAAGTGATAAGTAGCACCTTAATTTGCAACCAGAAACAGAATGGCATCCACTGTAACTCCTACAATAATTGGTGCTATAGAACTTTGCTTGTAATCCCTTTAGCATGTGTGTAGCCACAATTTGCACCAGTTGTAATCTTGGGATGATCTTCCAAGGCAGTCCTGTGTAAAATGTATAATAGTATTCCAATAGTAAAATGATGTTGTGAGTGACTGTTGCCTGTACTTTTGGATCCAGATAGAGTAGCACCTGGACGGCTAGCTGCAGCTAGATAAAGGCTACCCCTGAGTACAGGTTTTACCGGCTATTCCAACAGCAGCTGAGAGTTCCGGAGGATCCACAAATTGTGTACTAGCTCTTTCTAGGGGAACAGAGCCACTTATCTATCCCAGGCCACTAGAGAGATGTAGCATGCTGATCTGCTGTCTGAAAACTATAATGCTTAGAACGTTATCAAGATGGGATGGCTGATGGCTCAGAAGTCATGGACTGTCTAACAAGGCTATTATTTGCATTGTAATACCTGAAAAATGAGGGACGCAGTGGCTCAGTGGGTAAGACGCTGAGCTTGTAGATCAGAAAGGTCGGCAGTTTGGTGGTTCGAATCCC
>JANHFQ010004373.1:38118-50755 GCA_032468035.1 Aparallactus werneri
AAATAGAATGTTCTATATTCCTTCAAAGGATAAACAGTTTTTACAGAAAGCTTGAGTGAGAGAGATCCATATAAGTGGTCTGTAATTCTTAAAGCACAAGAGACATTTTTTTATTTATTCAATTTCTATAATCGCTTATCTCAATCACTGACTCTTGGTGGCTTACAATTAAAAAACACATTTTAAAACAATTTTAAAAATTAAAAATAAATATACAGAGCAACCAAGATACTTGGCCAGTTAACAATACTGCCAGGACCCATGACCCTTAGCCATTCCAGGCTCAGGAACATAGCCAGGTTTTTAGGGCCTTACAAAGGTTAATAAGGTTGGGGCCATTCTAACCTTGGATGAGAGGATATTTCCATACTGATGGTTAAGGTGAAGGATGTCAGATGAAAATTATTTTAATACTCAATATTAATTCATTTCAGCACTATTGAATTCAACATTCAGATCTTCCATAATCTGTACATAATTTTCAATGTTTGTGTAACATGCAACTAGTTCATGTAATAGCCAAGGACATCAATAATCAGGACTCAATGAGGAAACCGAGGAAATACACATATGAAATATGGGATAGAAGTACATATAGAGTTGGTATTATAACATCATTGCAAAAGTGTCATTTTTCTATGATTATGACTTGCTGGAGACAAAGCAAATACAAATCTGTAATCCATTATTTTAAATCTGAGTTTTTCAATTCGGAAGAGTTATCCTGTTTGTTGCCTCCTCGGTGGCAATATTGGCAACTTCTGAGTATCCAGGTTGTCTCAAAATCAGTTCCTACATCTGCATTTTAAGCTGTAAATCATATATGGGACATATTGATTGTAGAGGTCTATGGAAATTTTCAGTCATTGAGGTCATGGTTGTCCCAAAGGTGCTTTTCCAAAGATAGGACCTAGGTGCTTAGATGAGAAGTGAAATGTCTTCAAGGGAAAAAGACAAAGTCCAGTTGCCTTTGGAAAAGCACATTTGGGACATTGATTGCAGATATACGGTAATCTCAGCTCTTCTGCTCACAAAAAACTTTCATTATATACCAGTTAAATCTACTTTCTATTGGGCCTTTATCAAATTATTACTAGGTTTCATATAACTTTTCTTTTCAAAGCCTGAATTCAGAAACAGCTTATTCATTTTTAGACTTGGTGAATTGAAGCCATAGCTGACTTTGATTTCTATGGTTGTTAGAGACTTTAAAGAAATCAACTTAAGACTCTTGAGCCTACAGCCTACTTTGATATAAAAATCAAGAGACATTATTTTCCTAAGCAATTATGAAACTTTGTGACAACATGCAGGAATGGATACTTTTATAAATCAAGGTCACCTTTAAAAAAATCTGCAATTACCCTAGTTGCATCTTAGAAAAATCATAATACAATAAACAGTTCTATCTACTGGGACACCTCAGAGAATATTTAATAAGATTGTGGGCCACATCTTGCTGTTAGAGATATAGGTCAAAAGTTGAACATGGCTTGGATTTGTCCAGCTATTACCATATTTTGGACTAAAACTATAAAAGTGTTAATATGACTTCTAAATCATTGTTGCTGATTAAGTATTGCTTGACTCCAGCATTTAGAATATGCAGTAAACTAAAGGTGTACAGAAGCTGGATAAATGTACTGAGTTATGCAATACTGGAAGAACAAATTTACCCGACTTATATCAATAGAATGTTAATGTATGTGGTCTGTCAACATTTGAACTGGTTTTGTGGTTTTTGTTTTTTTTTAAAACAATGAGCAATAAAGATCAAGCAATCTACTCACATTGTTTGGAGTGTTTACTTATGAAATTTTTTTCCAGACTCTTATCTCCTTACTTTTTTTTATGTATGTGTGGCTAGGCATAACATTTTATTGTACATTATTTAGTAAACTTTGTATTTTTTTCTCAATTTTTTAAAATGTAAGAGTTCGAGATATTCTTCAATCTCCAATCTAACAAATTTTGTTGACCAATCTAACAAATTTTAGTTTATTACTACCGTATATACTCAAGTATAAGCAGAGGTTTTCAGCATCCAAAATGTGCTGAAAAAGTCACCCTCTGCTTATACTCGAGTCAGCTGATTTTCAGGCCTAAAGTGATGCATGTGCTGCGTGCGCCAAACGCGTGCTGCGCATGTATCACCTTAGGTCCAAAAATCAGCTGATTTAGATACCGGTTCAGCTAAATTTAGCTACTGGTTCAGGCGAACCATTAGCTAAATCAGCTGATTTTCGGGCTCCAGCTTACACTCGAGTCAACAACTTTACCAAATTTTCCTAGGTAAAATTAGGGCCTCGGCTTGTACTTAAGTCGGTTTATACTCGAGTATATACGGTAGTTGCTCAATTTACAAAGCAAGTGTTCTTCTAGTGATGAGATACTTGCAATGGAACCTGTATTTTTATTTTTGTAGGATTGCAATTCTGTGCACACATATACCAGAATATTTCTCACTGAATACAGTGTAAAAAACTGTAAACAACAAGCAGACTGAACCACTAAGAATGTGGTTTACTCGAAGTGTTCTAGGAAGGAACATGAAAATAAGCTTCATTTTTGGAGAAAACAGTCCAATGCTTCCTTCAAATGTGGTGGCTCAACCACAGTACTTTTCTAAAACTGCAGTTGTTTTCAGCTGAGATAAAATCCAGTTGGTGAGAAATGGCGCCTTCTGGTTTCTATGGCAGCCAGTCTAGGTGACAAATCACTTGTACTGTATAAAGGCAATTGAACTACCAGACAATAAATTCAACAAGTTTGCTAAAATGTTTCAAAATACAAAGTTCATTTCTGGACTTAATAGGTAAACTCCTAGCATTGGAAGCAGATATTTCTGGTTAACTTGAAATAACCCTGTGGAAAATGTAATTTTGCTACTATACTAATTTTGCTACTATACTTCACATTATTGCCTTTATCTGTTGTCAAATGTCAGCTTAGAGCAGGATTGTCAAACTCATGGCCCGGGGGCCGGATGCGTCACATGCTGGCCACACCCACATCCAGTTTAGCAAAGGGGGGGAAGTAACGATACATCACATGACCATGCCGTGACGACACAAGTTTGACACCCCTGGCTTAGAGCCTTTGATATGTATGCACAACAAAAGATTACTATTTATTATTTAATTAAATTAGTCAATTTAGTCAAATCAAATCAGACAAAATCAAATGACACTCAGTGGCTTACAATTCTAAAATTATAAAACAAAGTAAGTACAAAAATCAGCAAGGAAGATGAATCAACTAATAGTAAAGCCAAGTAACAGGGTCCTCAATACATTCTGAGCTCCAGGTCCTTCTAAAAAGTTTTTAAAACTTTGCAAAAAGCTGAAGGGTTGGGGCCATTCTACTTTCAGAGGGGAGAATAGTCCATAAGGCAAAGGCAACAGCAGGCTAGCATAAAATATGGTTATCATTGTCTCTGATAGACCTACAGCAGCTGGACCAGTGTTCCAAACCTTTCTAAACTGAAAACACATGGCCATTCTGATAAAGTGACTGCCTCGGTACCACTTCCATTTAGCCTTCCTTTTTCTTTACTACATTTTTTTTAGCATTTAGACTTATACACCACTTCACAGTGCTTTATAGCCCTCTCTAAGCGGTTTACAGAATCAGCATATTGCTCCCAACAGTCTGGGTCATTTTACAGACCTCAGAAGGATGGAAGGCTAAGTAAACCTTAAGCCTGGTGAGATTCAAACTGCCAAATTGTAGGCACTCGGCAATCAGCAGAAGTAGCCTGCAGTATTGCATTCTAACCACTGCGCCACCACGGCTTTTTCCTGGTCAGTGAGATACATTTGTTAAAAGCATTGCACCATAGACCCCCCTTTTTTTCAGAATGCCTTCAAAATTTAGTGTCATTGTAAACTTTGAACAGTCACTAAATGAATTGTTCTAAGTCAAGGACTACCTGTAATTTAATAGAGGATAGTGGTAAAGCATGAATTGCTTATTTTAGGGTAGATTTAATTTCAGTGATAAAACTGATGTGATTATATATCCATTGCATGTCTTACCTAGGAATACCCACTCTATCCCCAAAGGTTAGTTAAGATGAGGATAAGAAAGACGCAGGACATGCAGCATGCTGATTTTAGGCATGTTTTAATTATATGCTTCCCACCCAAAGCAGCCTAGTTCTGTGTACACCAAATATTTAAACATACCGGTACTTCCTTTCTTCTTGATACACAAACGTTTGGTTTAGCCGTCTCATTCTGATTTAAGTTTATAGGTTGTTACCAGCTCCTCTGCCAGCTTGTAGTTATAATGCATTTTCTTTTGATTCTACTGGGAGCAGTGACAAAAGAAGATTCAAGACTAGATCAAGAACAAGAGGGAACAAGGACTTTTTATTGGTGCTGCAGATCTAAGTATTTTTTTAAAAATTGCATAAAACTTTTTAACAGTGAGTATACGTTTAGGACGCAGGAAGTACTACTCTTACAGAAAATTGAAATATGGAGACTACCTAAGTAATTGTTAATAAGCTCCAAAACCATTTATGATATGGCATAGATTTATATCTAATACTCAATGGCAATTCTACTCTAAAAACTGAAACTTGAAGTTACTTAGTGATGATCTCTTCAAGGAAATTTAGTAGCAGGAAGATTGCTCAGATGCCTTACTATTCTCAACCATCTTCAACCATAAATGTTTGGATACTTTAGAGAAGACAATGGCAGTAAAACAGATATAACCTCAAATACTTTTGCAAAGCAGATCAGTCCTTAAAAAATTAGCCTTTTTTAAAACTTACAAAACCATTTCTATTAGCAAGATCAAAATTTAAAATAGTTTTTAAGAACTCTAACAACAGCATATAGACCATGAATAGTACAGTTGGTAAATATGTCTGTTTGAATGTTATGTATTTACTTGTATGAAAATTTTCACTGCATGGCCAATGTTTTACAAGAAGTGGAATACTTCTTAGGAAAAAAACTTTTCGGTGAACCATTTTCTTGATACATATTATAGCACACAATTTGTGTTTCTTCAAAATTTTATTTCAATTTAACTTAAGGGGCCAGCCAGATCTTCTAATAAGAAATGCATTCATTTGAAGAAATGCTTTCATGGAAGTAAATTTACAATTGTACACATTTAGGAAAAAAAACACCAAAAAGTCACATTAAATAACTTTTAGTAATATCTTTAAGCCTTCACACAGATAAGAAACCATTTCCAGTACAATAGTTTTTAATATGAATAGCACATTAAATACAACTTTTTTTTGAAAGCCAACACTCCAAGGATTAATGTTTTTTAAAGTATAGCCTTTTGTCCCATGCCAAATAATAGAGAAGCAAAATCAATATCCAGATCCATCTTTTCACTTTCATATATCTATTTTGATAGATGTGTGTGTACACATACACATACACACACATATAGATATAGATATATATATACACACAGAGAGAGATATATAACTTTTAGCATGTCTATATTTTTTTCCTAAAAGTGGAAGCCTTGTGCATAATGGAGAATAAACTTGCCACCTACTATTTTGTTGTCTTAGCTATACTAAACCAAAATATTAAAAAGGACAGAGTACTGTACTGATCTATATTACCACCTCCATGGTTGTTTTTGCCTGTCTATATAAATGAATCAATCAATAGAGGCTTATGATTTTTTTTCAGTAGATATTACAGATTATTTTGCAAAAGACAAATGGCTTATGACTGCTGAAAGAAACATAAGTGTATATCCAACATTATCAGAATCCTATTTGCTGGACTTTATTCCAATTTCCATCATGAAGGCTTTAAAAATTAGCTGAAATGTCGATCAGCAAATTAATCATTTGTAAAATAATTTAATCATATAGATGCTAGAAAACAATAAATAATTGTATAGCATTTTCAGTCAGATTCAATCATGCGGAATTTGAATTTTCATACTCCCAATTCAAAAAGTTGGCTGGTTGTGATCTCATGTCTACTATTATGAATAGATAAGATTTTGATAACATACTTTAGATATATCTAGCATTTTGTTATGATCACAGTAACAAAAAGTGGTGCAAAATCAGTGTTTAAAAAAAATACTGATAGTTTGCAGCATTAAGGAACAGTATATTGACACTAGGACAGTTATGAAAATTATGGTTGTTGAAGGGAAAATATAAGTTAAATACAACACAACTATTATACTAACGATATGAAAAGAGAGATTCTCTTTATACCCACATGAAAAACAAAATCTGAATTAATTTAGCATAATCTTTGTAATTTACAATTGGCCAAACACAGCACTAATGTAAATGGAGAAGGCCAACATTGAGGAATACAGGTTTAGTGGGTTCCAGAGCTATATTTTTAGTCTACTTTAACTGATGGCACTGCATTATACTTGCAAATACAGAAAAATGGATTTTTTTTAATGCTGCAGTATTTAAGAAATGTGAAATCAGTATTTTCAGGTGATCGAAAGTATCATTTTACATGAGCTTTCATTTTGCAAAACTCAGCATCAGTATCAGGTAAAAGTTACAGACTAATACATTAACATTCCTCTGCTGTACAAATTAAATCATTTTTAAAGAAATGAGCAGCGTAGGAGTTATATACAGAAGAAAACAAGCATTGCTGAAATGAAACACAAAGTGTCACTGCTAAGCTCTATTGTTTGAAACACAATTTGAAGTAAAATTAACAAAAATTATTATAATGTATTTCCAAGTCTACATCTCAATTCTCAGAAAATCACTCTCAAAACAAACTATAAAGCAATGAAAGGCATATATACATTTTCCTCATGAACTCTGAGATGTCATTCTTAGAAGTTGCTAAGTTTCAGTATCAATTTTATTTGCAAGACAACTGTTTATCCCAGAAAGCTCACATCTTAGATACATTTCCCCTTTGATTACAATTAAAGCACTGCACATTAAAAAAAAATCAAGGCATATAATCTTATACTATGGTGCCAAATATGCACAGATCACATTGTGCTCGCATCTCTTACAAGGTTAAGTGCAAACATATGGATTGAATCAGATTTGCTAGCATGCACCCTGTCATAAACTAGTCTAATACCTCCTCTCCTATCTCAATCTATTATGTTTGTTTCATGAACCAATAATCTTTCCCATCCCACCCCCACCCTGGACTTCTAAAAACAAGCGGTGTGCTTGAATTCAGACACAAATATCAAGGAAGTCCACATTGTGCAAGAAAGCAGCAGCTAGGTTTGTCAACTCGGACTAAAAAAATAAAGAGAAGAAAAAACAAACAAACTGTTCACTGAACAGCAGATTAGCAGTAATGTTCCTCATGAAGTGATAAGAGTGCCTGATGCTGAATATCTAACAGCAAATGCTGAATTTGGATTTAATATTTAGGGGTTTATAGAAGATTAGGCTTCTTGTTGTGCTGGTCTTTTCAAATCCCTGATCTGTTTAACTAAATAGGTCTTCTCATCATTAAATTGTTCATCCTCGGTCCTGTCGTTCTGAAACTTGCTGAGAAACTCAATAAGTTTGGTCTGGTTCTTTAAGAGAATATCTAATATAGGTTGCGTCTTGTTAGGATTGGCTACAAACACCTGCAATACAATTTTTAGAAATATTAAAATCAGAATGTATTAGAAAATATTAACAGAAGAGTAAGATTTTCTCTATACAATGCATGAAATTTACAAGGACTGATGCACAATGTACCATATGTAATCCATGCATAAGAATTTGTCAGAATCACAATTACACAACGTAGACCATGTTTCCATTTTTTTTTCTTTTAATGACCCTGTAATCTCTTGCATTGGGTTAGGATGACTCAATGGACTGAGCGTTTACTGACCCCACATGGTGTTCACAGCAGATATTTTCTCTTTATGGCCAAAGAGTGAAATATCTGCCTGTACTTAGGATCAAACTCACAGCTTCCTGATTGTGAGGCAAGAGCTCTACATATAGACCACCATGCTGCTCTTTAGGTAGTGTTTCCAATGATTTTTCCAAATTGGGAAGTAGGTCAAATAACCATAAAAAGCCTAGCAAAATACAAAAAAACCCATTTAAAAATTCTATAAATAGGCTAAACTTAATTAAGAAACTAAAACCAGCATTTAGATATTTATTTTTACAAGCAATAAATTTATTCATACCATAGTTTAGATCTGTGATGCTGAGTTTAAAAAACAAAGAATTACAGAGATTTATTAATTGCTGGCTTTGTGTATACTATGATTCTGAAACTTATACAAAAAAAATATCCTTGGCTCCATCCCTTTTCCATTTATTCAAACTTTACTAGATAACTTTGTATTATACTGCGATTGTAAATCAGCATTACCTTAAAGACATGGAAGGCCTCAAACTGAATGTTGCGACTTTTGTCCCGTAAAAGATTCATCATTAGCTTGAGATTTTCAGGTTTACTGATGTATTTTGTCATAATTGTGAAGTTGTGTCTATCCAGTAACAATTCACCAAGTAGCTACAGCAATAAACAAACAGGTTTGTTTTTTTCATAAAGGCTATAAAGCACACAAGTAGCAATAGTTAACAGAGCCAATGATTATATTTCCCCTTACACAATTGTTATTTTTAAAAGATAAGTAGTGATATTAGGCTAATTTACTATTATGCCCTGTTCTCTGCCATGAAAACTATTAAAATTATCTGGATTCATTCCAAAAAACATAAAAATTGGAGGTCATCAAAGGCTTATGGACCAATAATTGTCAAATGGAAGCACAAAGAACAAATATGGAAGCTTTCTTCCAGATTAGACCAGTTGCAAGAAATGGGAGAAAATGGCAAAACAATCTTTTTAGTACTGCTGCTTCCAATTTTAAAAAATTAGTAGTGTTTATAGTAAAAAGGAGAAATTTATATTACATGCTTAAAGCTTTAGTTATTATTTGCTGACAAAGCATACTTGTAGAATTGGTATTAACAATGTGTGTGTGTGTGTGCGCGCGTGCACACACACACACACACACACACACACACATACAAGATGTATAAAATATACACATTTCCTAAGATTCAGAATGCTGACACTTTTTATGTCAGAACAGAATAACTAAGTCTTCTTATATCACAGCTCAATGATTTTTTTTACCTTAAGTGACTGTCGTTTTGTTACGTAATTTTCTGAGTGGAGCAATTTTTCATATTCACTGAAGAACTGGATAGGAGAAAACAATAATTATCGCATTTCCAATCAACAGAATGATCCCAAATGACTCATTTAATTAGAAATAATAAAAACAAAGGGAACTGGATGCAAATCATAGAAACCAAATTCCAATGTATTTACAAACTGTTCTAATTGAGCTTTAGCATTTTTCTTGTACTACATACATAAAATATCTGAATAAGTATTCTGCAGCTGACTGAAGGGAGTTTTCAGTTAATTCTTTAGGCAATCATATACTTGAGTTTATAAGCAACCAACTTCATATTTTTATAATTAGCTATGGCCAATAGATGGAGCCAATATATGCTTCTCTGATTAGCATGACTACCAGGAATGGCAACAGAGTGATAGTGTGTGGTTTACTTCTTATAAAAACAAGTTTATTCTTAGCTTTTTAAAGACAACTGCAAGAAATTCCTGCCCAAGTCTAAAAAAAACCTCCTTACATCCCAGTTCAACTTGTATTGGTACAATAAACCAGAAAACGCTGAAAATAAAAATAGTGGCTGGAAAAGAAATGTTTCATTGTTTTTCACTGTCTTGTTTTGTGATTATTCTGATAGTTGAAAAAAAATATAACAAAGAAATTAAAAATACATACCCTATCATAATGCTGTTCCAAAAATTCTGCACTCAGCAATTTGTGCCTTGTGAGTAAATCCTTAAAATAAGAAAATACACTGTTACTCATTTGTAAAGGGAGTTTTGCCCCCATTTTACAATGTTTCTTGCCACAATTGTTAAGTGAATCACTGTAGTTGTTAAGCTAGGGACATGATTGTTAAGTGAATCTGGCTTCCCCACTGACTTTTCAAAAGGTTGCAAAAGGGGATCACATGACCCCAGGACACTGCAAGAGTCATAAATATGAAACAGTTGCCAAGCGTCTGAATTTTGATCATATAACTATGGGGATGCTGCAATGATCCCGAGTATGAAAAATGGTCATAAATAACTTTCTACATAGTATCATAGTAACTTTGAATGATCAGTAAAAGAACTGTTGCAAGTCAAAGACTACCTGTATTATTTTCCATTTCATTAATTATTTATATGCCACATAACTCAATTGAAGCTTACATCTATTTTAAAGAAAACTAGTACAACTGTAATTTTTGTGCAATTTTTACTTGCGCAGGGAGAACCTGCAATTCCATTCTCCCACCCCCCTTATTATCAAGTTTGTAACTCCTATTAAATCTCATCATTATGTTGCTGAAATTCAACAGCTGAAATGCCGCATGTTGTTATCTCATCTCTCTTTTTTTAAAGACTGTTGTACATTTTAATATTGGTGTTATTTCTGTAATTTTAATAATGTTATTTTGTGGCTGTCTTTGATATATTTTCCAAAATGAACTACGACAGTTATGATATAAATTTTTAAGTGTTGTCGAATACAAACAATACAACCTTGAAAGTGGCAAATGCATCTGAAGCAATGTCAAATGTTGACATTTCCACATATCTGAAGAAGTCATAAAACTGTTCTGACCACAAGATTATTTTCGCTAGTGGTTCATGTCTGATGCATTCTCTTAACATGATTCCACAATTCAGAGCAATTTCTGGAGATTCATACCTGTTTAGGTAAAAAAATATAGGATCAACAAAACAGGCATACAATCAAAGCAGATTATTAATGTATGTTCTAAATTGCCTACTAAAAATGTAAGTTCGTATTTACTGGAACAACACTTCTGTTTGCATGAAAGTCTGTATGTTCAGACAGATATCCCTCTTAGTTTTTCATTTATCTTGTAAATGGAAGACTTCATACATGGAAACAATACCAGTTAAATGCTATGAAAACAGCAAGCAAGTTGTCAATGTTCAAATATTATAAAGGGGCAACAGCTATTGAAAAAAGTAGTCATGAAAGTTTATTGTAGCACCTTGTACAGGTTTTGTATCTTTGATGACAGGGATTTACAAGGAAAAACTCTTGATTTTTTTTGGGATAATTTTTCTGAGAAAGTATAATCTTGATTTTCTGAGTGAAGTTCATCACCATAAATGCTGATAGCTCTGTTAGCATAAAACTGAAGCTGAAGCCATGGTCCGGGATGTCTTTACCAACTTCACATTATTAGAGACAGTAACTGAGAGCAAGTTAGGTGTCGTGGTTTAAGGTCTGGTCTAGAAACTGGAATATCGTGAATTATGGCCCCACCTGTTGTGGCTCGTCAGGGTTCAGCGGAGCTGGCAGTGGATTCTGACTCTGAGGAAGAACTTGGGCCAGGCATGGACACAAGAGAAGGGTCAGTGGTCATCTGCATCCGATAGCAGTCAAGCAGAGCTAATAGAGCCAATGATTAGTGCGCGCGTGCACAGACTAATTAGCAGGCAAGAGCAGAGGAGAAAAAGGGACCGAAGGGGAAGCCAGGCCATAGGTGACCAGTGAATGGCCACTCCCATAAGACATAAAAGAGTGTGAATGGGGAGGGGCATTCACAGGGAACAACTCATTCAGTTTGGCTCATAATCCTGGTTCTTGAATATTTTTCCTGTATTTGCCTTGAGAATTGCGTGTTTACAAGTATCTGTGGACTTCCTATCTAGTTGGCAGTTTGCCCGGATTCAATTACAGGTTGGAACAGTTATAACTCCTGATAACGGAGACAGACTATGTGTTTGTAACAAATAAAGGAAGGTTTTACTTTAAGAGTTGGTTTGTAGCGTATTTGAATAACCTGGGACAGAACAGCACCTTAAGCCGGCTGAGTGGCTTTGAGTCAGTCATTCTCTCTTAACCCAACAAATCTCACAAGATGTCGTTATGGAGAAAATAGGAGGGTAGAATATTGGTTATGTTTGCTGCACTGAATTATTTATAAAAATGATAAAGACAGTCGAATAGTAAATACAAAACATAAAGAAATAAAATTAATCATCTTTGTCATTTCTGCCTTTAGAATCTACTATTAAACAATAGGTTTTCAATATTTGGGAGGCTATGGATACAACTGAAGCTTGGCCATTCTGGGCAGAAAATGTTTCATGTATCCCACTTTATACAGTTAGGTGTGCTTTCCCCCCCCCTTTTTTTTTTTTCTCTTACTCATCTTTTGCTAGCTTACTCTCTTGATCACTGCTTTTGGCAAGGTCTTTTTTCTTTTAGCAAAGCTCTGTCATGTAGCTATGTCAACTGTCCCACTCAGTCATCTAGCAAAAAAAGTCTCCTGGCCATTTGTTTTTGCCAATAGTATACTTTACTGAATCTTAAGTGATTACAGAAGTAGCGTAACCTGAATCTGAGGTTTTCCTGTGCAAACAATACAAAGTAAATTTTCCTTTCCCCCTCTCTGGCCATCCCCCGTTATCTTAAATGTCCAATTAGATGCTTGTATATTGTTAACAAAACAGGTTCTCAATTCCCAGCTCTGCATATCGATAGTTGACGTTGGCTGGCTGAAACTTCTCACAAAGCTCAGCTGGGCTTCCATCCCTCCCTTCTT
>JANHFQ010004377.1:6523-22616 GCA_032468035.1 Aparallactus werneri
TTTTCAGCCCTCTCTAAGCGGTTTACAGAATCAGCATATATTGCCCCCAGCATTTTGGGTTCTCATTTGACCCACCTCGAAAGGATGGAAGGCTGAGTCGACCTTGAGCTGGTAAGACTCAAACTGCAGTTAATTGCAGGCAGCTGCACTCTAAGCACAGCACTTTACAGACTGCACCACCACGGCACATTTATTGCTTGATTGTGTGTCTCAGTTGGTAGTTCCTTGAAGTATTGTTTATTGTTTGATTGTTAATTCCTGTTTATTGAATGTTGATTGATGGCAAGGAGGTGTTCAGATCTTTTAGCTTTTTATTGTCTCTTTTGAATGATGCATCTCAGTGCTAAGCTTCCTTTCCTTAACATTTTTTTGGGGGAGGAGAGTTAGCTTGGTCTAAGATGCTCAGTTTCTCTCAGTAAAGTGATTTCATCCTGTCTTCTGACTGCTAGTTAGTGTTCAAACTACTTTAAACAATCAAAGAGCAAATCCCACTCCCTTCTAGCACTGAATATGTTACCTTGTCAGGTAATGAAATGTCTGCAAAATAGCAACCCAATTCAGAGAGCATCAAATCCAGAAGTAATCAGCTCCTGATTACTGTAAACACAGTAATGAAAGTGAAGGGATTCTGATACCATCATACTGTAAGCACAGTGATATCACATTGGTAGCATGTGTATGTTACTGTTGTTGTGGAAGTGGCCCAGTTATATCATTGTAAGTGGCTTTTAAAAGATCTGTGTGTAATTTCAACCAGTTGTTAGGCTACGTGTATTTTTTACTTGATATCTGCATTGAAAAAAGTGTAACAAACTATTAGACTCCTTTATGTTGTTGGAATGTTTGGTTTTGTATGATTAAATAAATTTGTCCACTACAGGGTTAGGCAATCAGTCAGGGAGAGGAGATCCATATACACAGACTAGTTTTTCTTATTTTGGATGTTGGTTGTGTGTTTTCTATGTATTTAGTCTGTAGTCTGGGGCATGTAATTTGTAGAAAACTCATCAAAAAGATAGTCTAAAGCACTTTTGCAACATTAGGACCAGTTGGACTGATGGAACTCTGTATATATAAACACTGTACATACCACTTGTGCTGACAGAGGAGAAGCATGCTGGAGGTGGTTGACTTAACAGATCCCATTTCCCCCTCACTTCCATCCCCATTCTCCCCATGTGTCTTTGGCTGTAAGATTTGATTTTAACATTTTATGTTTTAACTAAGATATAATTGTAAGCCGCCCTGAGTTACCCTATGGTAAGATGGGTAGCCAATACATTTTCTAAATAAAATAAAATAAATTCATTTTGAGAAATCAGGATTGTTTTATTACTGTTTTTATATAATGCAATATTCTGACATTGCTATCATAGGTGCTTTGGGATCAAAAATGGACCTTTGGTTGCATGCAGTTTTACTAAATAACCACACTTTTACTGAAGACTTGTTATTCTTCTTCTCAGAAATGCATTATAGACGAAGACTGTGAAATTGGAAAATACTGTGCATTCTTTGATTTGGAGTACAACTGTCACATTTGCAAACCTGAACATGCAGTGAGCATTTCATCTTTATCCACTTCCTTTTTCTATCTATAAGTTAATAGTGAGGGTTAAATTGTTAAAAGATTGAATATTGAGCTATGATTGTTGCTTTATGCCTATGGATAATGTCTCATCTAAAGGCTTCAGGACTTGATGATTTTGTGCACAAAGCAGACTGTTTCTAAAGTTGGAAAAGCATGGATAAAATGCCTTCAGAATTTATTTATTTTATTACCCACTTTATTACCCATTACTGTAAAATGTAAAATATGTAAAAAAAAACCTTCTAGATCAGCGGTTCTCAAATATTTTGGCTGCAGGCCCTTTATATTATTAAAAATAATTGGGGACCCCAAAGAGCTTTGGTTTATGTGGATTATGTTTAATAATATTTTTTCTATTAGAAATTAAAGCTGAGAAGTTTTAAAATATTTTATTTATTTATTTGTGGTTTTCATGAAATGGTTTCCCCAGACCACAATTTGAAAACTGCTATTCTAGATCAATCACCAAATTTTGATACCTCCCAGGTATATAGAGTGGAACCTCAGAACACGACCACAATCTGTACCCGGACTGCGGTCGCGTTCCGAAGTGATGGTGATCTGAAGTGCTGCTTCTGTACATGCACAGAAGCGAAAAATGGCACGATTTTTGGTTGTGAACTGAGGCTTAGCTCAAAATTTTGGGTGTGAACCGAAGTGGTCGCAAACCGAGGTGTTCATGAACTGAGGTTTCACTGTAGTCTTATAAAATAATCAGCAATGACTATGCTGGCCAGAAGATTTTGATAGTGGAAATCTATACATCTATAGAAGATCCAGATTGGGAAAGTATGCTGTAGGTTGTATTTAATCAGTCTGCTTTAATGTAATTTAATAAATTGAGTTCTTGTCAGATAAAATAAAGCTTCTATAAGATGTATGGAGAAGTATTCTTTATTCTGGTTTAAACTGATTGGAGACTTAGCTAGTGACATTCAAGAGTCTAGGAACTTTAACTACTTTCATATACAGGCCATAGTCTAATCTTTTTTTTAATAACTAGAATCTTCATATTTGGAAACAATTGTATATCTTCCTAAGTAGATTAGGGTTTAAAAAATTCAACAACTCCTTTTTAATTTTTTTGTTGAATTGGCCTAAAATGATTATTACTTCAGAATATGATTCATGAAAATATCTTGTAAGTCTTTTTTAAGAACCAATAGTTCAAATTGCACTGAAATAGTTTGAAAAATACCTTGGAAGTTATTTAATGACAGAGTAAGTAATCTGGGATCTAGAAGGGAAAACTCAATATTTCCTGTCACAAATACTACTCTTTATTCTTGTTTGCTTGAAATTCTTCAAAAATAAATTGCTTTCCATTTTGCACAACTATCTCGTACCATAGTGAATGTTTAAATCAGTTTAACAATTAAAATACCGTATTACCCTAATTCATTGGAGTATAATTCTTTGGGTATTATTTTATGAACATGTTTTCTCTTTTCCACAAACAGACTGTCAGATGATGGCTTGAATATTTTGCCTCTATATCGCTACACTAACATTATGTCACTGAAAATTTTATCATGTTCTGTTCTAAAACAATAAAATTATAGGCACTTTTAAAATTTCCAGATTTTTTAAAGATTTGACATGCATTACTGTTACATCTATTGTTACATCCGTTTGCCTGCAGATTTAATTTCCTTTTTTTTTTGGGTCAGGAGAAAAAATAACAGGTTATGTCATACTATTTTTCCGAACCTCACTGTAGATCTAAGTATTAGGTCAGATTAGAATGCTTGCAATAAATTGTTCCTGTGGGCATTTTCTTATTTTCTTATTTTTTAAGCACTGTTCTCGGGATGTGGAATGTTGTGGACAACAGCTCTGTGTATGGGGTGAGTGCAGACAAGCTGTCTCAAAAGGAGAAAATGGAACAATTTGTGAAAATCAACATGACTGCAATCCGGGTTTGTGTTGTGCATTTACAAGAGGTCAGTCACTTTTATATTTTTTTTAAAAATTCCTCTTGTTTCCTCTGGATAATTAACAGAACAAGTTACAATATCTGCTTATATGAGTTTGTAATTCTGTTAAGATACTAAATGTTGTTAATATTTAAATACTTTGTATCAAGGAGAAATGGTTTAATGTAATATTCTTCACAAGTAAGCAACTTGTTTCAAATGAGGATGTTTTTATATCGTCTAAGATTTCATTTCAGCGCAGAGCAGATTCCTTACAGAGAAACTGAGTGAATAAACAAAGAGTGGATTTGCTTGGGGAGTTCAGCAGGGGAATTTAAGGGGGATTCCATAACAATCAAGACTTTGTGCTTAACCTGAGAAAAGGACAAGAACAAACAGTATACAGTCAGTAGAAAGGTTCTTAAGAAGATGAATGGACAGAAATTCCATTTTGACCCACATTGCTTGTAGCGTATTTTGCTGCCTGAAAAAAACCCCACCTGAAATATATTTGCACCCAATCATGCTTGTTGCTTTCCTTGACATAAAAGTCCAAAAATTGGATTGATGAGTGATAATAGTTCACTTTCAAAAATGTGAAGTGGATTTATCAGTTCAAAGAAAAGTTCTGCAGCAGAAATATATAATGGAAGCATTCGTCCATTAAAAAGGCAGATAAACAGAGCTGCAAGTGCACTAAATGAAAGTAACTGGCAGAAGCAAGAGACATATGGTATATTCTTCACTACTGGATATCAGGAATGGTTTTCAGATCCTCATAGATGACCATTCTTTCTTCCTCATTCAGAGGAAGAAAAAGACAATAGAATGAGAGGATCATAAATCTCCAAAGGATAGCTATGTCCTAAAAGAAGATAAAAGCAAGAGTTGTGATAGATGGTGATTTACTATTGTAAGAAATTGTATGGCAATTGGGACTTATGAAATTGTTGTCTGCCAGAGCAAGAATAAAGGCATAGATAGAATATTTTTCTGATCTTATCAAGTCTGGTGACAGTTATTTTTCCCTGCTGACAAATGTGAGGACAAGTGATACTGCAAACAAAAAGATACAACTACATTAGAGTTCTTGGGAGAGAATTAGGATATCGACAGCTGCTTACCATCCTTCCAGTCCATTGAAGATGTTCAGAAAGAGAAACCTGGATAAGCAGATGGTGGCAACAACAGCTAGTCTTTGCTGTCAGGCCTGGAATTTTGGTTGAAAGTTGTTGCAGTCCTTAAGTAAGATATCCAGATGACCACATCATTTAACAACTGCAATCCCAGTTCCCTTAGTTGTGGTTGTTAAGCAACCATATGAGTCATTAAGGAGATGGAGTGAAAGAGCTGCCTGCCAAAGGAGAACAGCATTTTCTCTCCTGCACAGAAGGGAACCCCTTGCACTGGCAAGCTGAACGGGGCGTGGATCTTTGGGATCCAAGTTTAGTTGGCCCAAAGCTGGAGTCCACTCCCCACACTCGGTGTGCAGAGAAGGACCATTTTAGACAGGCTATTTGACAGCAAAAGCATTGCCTTCCAGATTGATTTGGCCTTGTGCAGGGTGGAGTCTCTCTGCAAAGCAGCTCTTTTACTCTCAAAGAGGCTGGCTGAAAAAGGTCTGCCTGAAATCCAAGCAAAAATTCAAACTTGAGTTTTCAGGCTGGACCTTCTTCAGCCAGCCTCCAGGAACCAGTCAGATGGCAGTGGCTTACAACCTTGCCTGCCAGATGAAGCTGACAGGGAAGATTGCAAATGGCAATCACATGATTGCAGGACTCTTGGCATTGTTAAGTATGAAGGGTTGCCAAGCACTCAGATTGCAATCATGTGATAATGGTGTGTGTGTGTGTGGGGGGGGAGTACTGGTAACTTTGGGCATGGATCATAAGTCCATTCAGTGCTGGCGATAATTTTTAATGGTCACTGAACGGATGATCATTTAGCAAAGAGTTGTACTGCACATTTGAATATCCATAATAATAAGAAGTCTAAATGAATTAATTTGGCAATGTTATAAATCTGTCCAACCAAGGTGAACACATGTTGCAAATATTTCAAAGAGGAAGAGGGGAAGAAAGGAAGGAAGGAAAGGAAAGGAAGGAAGGAAGGAAGGAAGGAAGGAACTGATTATAATTAAACATAATCTTGGACCTTAAGAAACCCCAAGCAGATGGAAATTCCTAAAGAAGGAAGTGGCTACTCAAAAAGCTTACTGAAGATTGAAAGCAGAAAGAGGGTAGATCACAAAGCAAGTCACGTAGGCCAACATAGTGGAGCTGGTGTCAGTAAATAAAAACTCGGAGATTAGCAAAAGATTGTAATAATTAAAAAAGGCTTTGTGAGAGGACAATATTCATTGATTCCACTTATGCTTCACATCATTGACATACAGTTTAGCTTTAAAACCATAGGCAAGGTGAGAGAGAATTGAACTCTGCATAGCATGGGACTCAGGTTGCGGTCAAGATTTAATCACTCTATGGATCTGAGAACTTTAAAACAATAAACTGGCTGGCAGTCAGTTGAGCCAATGAAAAGAAAAGGCTTTTATATTTTGAGTAGTTATGGCCTTGCGAGCAGCAGTTGAGTATGCCAAGTGGGGAACAGCTGAGGCCACAATAGACTCGGCTTACACAAGGCTCCAGTTGAGACCAGCCAGAGTCACCCTTGCTAAGAGTGAGATGTTTGACTAAAGTAAGCAGTCACCAGTACGGTTCAACAGCCTTCCAGTCCTGCTTAGCAACTGGGACCATCCACTGACAAGTGATAAAGAAAGGGATATTGAAGGGAAATAAAGAGCTCCAAGAAGTCATTTGCTGTAGACCCCAAAGATTGGAAGATCCCTAGAATGTGTAGCCTTAATAGTAAATAGTAGCCATTTAGTGTACATGAGAAGGAATAAGGCTAGAGAGACGAACAGAAATAAATACCTAGATACTAACATGGAGAAAGCCAACTTCTCTAAAAATCAGGTGCTCACTCCCGGGGTGGCAGCAGTGTACAGTAGGTACCATTCTTGAGGAAGGAAAGAGAACTTTCTTAGTCTAAAAGTTCAGGGGCAAGAACATCCCGAAGTAGCAAGCTAGTTATCTTCATCCAAATATCCAGCAGAATTGGGCAAGCTACCTGCAAGAGGATATTCTGGTTAAGTTTCTCATCCTTCATGAATAGCAGTAAAGTTTAGCTTCTCAGTAAGAAATGCAGTCTGGGAAAACAGCCAAGAGTGAAATGGCCCAGATAGAGATGAACAGGTGCAAATTTGGAACATTTCCCAGAAAGTTCGTTCAAAGTGGGAATAGAAAGTTAAAAGTTATAAAGTCATGTCTTTATAACAACAACAGAGGAGAAAGAAAGTTTAACTTGGAGCTGGTCTATGTATTGCCTAAATTTTTGTACTATCCTAAATCTGTGACAGACTCATCTGTTGTCAGAATAAAAGGAAAAGAATCAATAGATTAGCTGCTCAGCAAGAAAGACAAAATACTAACAAGTAATAAAGGAAGATAGATCTAGACAATTCTTATTTTGGTTCAATTTTCTTCAACAAAAACTTTGTGTTCCACAAGACAATGTGAAGGACAGGAGGAAAGGAGAAAGATTCATAGAAATATGGTTAGGGAGTGCCTCTTCTGAATGAAGTCCATTCTTAGAGACCACATGAATTGCATCCTAGGTTACTGAAGTAACTGATAGACTAAATGAAAATTCATATATTATCTTTGAGAAGTCCTGAAGAACTGATGAAAGTCCAGATAACCAAAGCAGAATATGTATGTCTATCATCAATAAAGGGGAAAAAATGACCCAACAAACTGCACATTGGTTAATCAGACATTGATGTCTAGGAAGAATCTAGAGGAGGTATGAAGAGATTGATCTGTAAACACCTTGTCAACCAGTTGGTAATTACCAGAAGTCATCATGGATTTGTCAGTAACATATCTTGCCAGATTAATCTTGTCACAATTTTGAGATTTATTTCTGAAAGAACTGTCAGAAAACTGTAGGCATGGCTTCTGTTCAGCAAAGCATTTCATAGAAGCAGCTGTGGCATGCAAATTAGCAAGCTATTTAAACATGTAGTGGATGATTAAAAGGACAGTTAAGCAGATAGATGCTAACCTGAAATTGTAGGTAGTCCTCAACTTATGGCCATAATGGAGCCTGCTCTTTATGGTTGCAAGTGGTGATGACCATTATGGCTGGATGGGAAGTAGGCCTTGTCCTATAGAACAAGGGTCCCCAATCCCCGGTCGATGGACTGGCACCGGTCCGCAGCATGCCAGAAACTGGGCCATGCAAACAAGTGATGCTCCATCTGCAGGATACAAGCAGCATGTGAAACCACATTCCCTCTGGTCGGTGTAAAAACCTCTCTCCTTGGAACTGGTCCCTGGTGCCCAAAAGGTTGGGGGCCATTGCTATAGAATGTAACTCTTCAAAATGCTAATTGTTTCTGCTGATCAGCTTTAGGCTCCCTTGTTATGGCTTAATGGCCAGATTGGGAGCAGGTGGAATGGCTGGGGGAAATAGGGGGGATGCAGCATCCCTGCAGTTGGGTGAATAAAGATGGGGGGTACTACAGTGGCCATAACTTTGAAATCAAATAATAAATATCTTTTGGGCAGTCTGTTGTAACTTCAAACAGTCATTAAGCAACCATTTGTAAGTTGAGGACTATCTGTATTCACTGAGTACTTACCACTGGATCATTATCAAACTGGATAGACATACCTGTAGCAAATAAGTGCCATAAAGATCACTCTTGGAGCCTTGATGCTTTGGTATGCTTATTAAGATTTAGATGAAAAGGTAATAAAAATGCTCATCAGATTTACAGATGATACTGAATTGGATGGGATAGTGAATACTGTAGATGAATAAATTCAAAATGTTCCTAATAGCTTGGAGCAACGTGTTATTGAGGAACTGAATGAAATTTAACAAATGTAAGTGCAAAGTTCTTCCCTAATGAAACTTAAAAAAAAAGATTATACAGAGTAGGATGGAGGATACCTATAAAAAAGATCTTGTAAAGGTAGTTAATTGCCGATCTGAATATTAGTCAGCAGAGTAATGTAGCTGCAAATGTGATAAATCCAATTTTAGGTTGCACCAATAGAAATACATTTCTTACAGAAAGTAATATTTGTCCTCTACTCTCCTTTGGCTAGATTCCACTTCAAATATTATGTCCACTTTTGGCTACCACGCTTGAAACAGAATTCCAAGAATTCAGAGAAGTGCAGTGAATATGATTGGGGATTGGAAACTAAATTTTGCAATGAAAGATCAAAGGATCAGGATGTGTGTAGCTTGGAAACAAATGACTGAAAGAGAATAAACTCTTCAAGTAGATGAAAGTTATGGCCTTATTTTTACTCATTCCAGAGTGTGGGATACAAAATTCCATACTTTTAAGTCACAGGGAGGCATTTTCCAGTTTAATGTTAGAAAAAACTTCCTAAGTAAGGGAATTTGTTAAAGGAACACAGACAGCGGTAGATACGATTTCTTTGGAATGTTCAAACAGAAGCTTAGAAGATTCCCGCACTGAGCAGGGATTGGATTTAATGGTTTAATGGCAGCTTCCAATTCTCTGATTTAGTTAAATTTGTTTGTAACAGGAATATTATTGGTATGTAAGGCTGCATGGCAGTTGTGAAGCTACCGGTAAGTATGCGTGTATGTGTTATGTGTCAATAGCACTGCAGGGCAAGTTTTCCTTTGGGCTTCCTTGTCATAAATGCTGCATTGTGTCCATAGCTCAAGTAAACTCAAACCCTTTTTCTGAAATTAATAATAGTTGGATAAAATATCTCCCATTAATTTGCAATTATAACTTGTTATGGTGTAATTTTAAAAGTGATATAAGGAAAAAAGAAATTACAACAAGGCCTTAATAATATAATAGTAATCACACACATTGACATATCACACACAATTTTCCTTCATGCAAAATGGAAGAAATTAGAAGTACAGTTCTCCCAGTGCTTCAGGAGCAAGATACTACTGAAATTTTAAAAGGATCATTATTGTAGCTAAGAAATCTTTAAAATGGCTTTTTTTTTGCAATGTTCTTTTGAACTATCCTTTCATAATACTGTTTTTTATGTTTATTTTGGATGCATTTGGTAGTATGTTTGTTATTAGGGGAATAATAATATTAGGGGAATAACAAACACTAATATTCATTTTGAGTCATCTTGTAAGCAAGTTTGGGGAGAGGGTTTGAACCCTGAGGGGTGGTCCAAAATAAGTAACATGAATAATATAAATAATTAAGCTTTTGCCTATAATAAAAATAACCAGGCTCTTCAACTTTTCTTAACAGATCTTCTGTTCCCCATATGCACCCCCTTCCCTGGCGAGAGGGAACCTTGCCGTAATCCGTCAGATGGGCTTCTCAACCTAATTACTTGGGAGCTGGAACCAGATGGAGCTCTTGATCATTGCCCATGTGCTCATGGGTTGATTTGTCAGAAGCAGAGGTAAAATTTCAGATTAAGAAGAATTAAACTCTCCCCAGACTAATCCTTCAATTTTCTTGATAAGGCTTTTCAGAATTGGTTTATCACTGCCACCTTCCTCCTAGAATTGACTGACTGACTAGCCCAAGGTCACCTAGCTGGCTCCATGTCCAACATGACGCTAGAACTCACTCTCCTAGTTTCTAATTTTATGCCTTTAGCCACTACACCAAACCAGCTTGCTTTGCTTAGGAACTATAAAAATATTTCATTGAAAGATAGTTGATTCCTGGTTAATCGTAATTTCAGAATGTAGAAGCATTTTATAACATGGGGATTAGCACTCTTAGTCTGTTCCTATAGTTATGTCTGTACTGAATACCCTTGGGGAACTGAGGTGGAGATGTATTACATGATTTAGGCTAATAGATAGGCCTGGATTCGTTTCATGATATGGTAGGCTGAAAGTAGCCCAGCAGGGAATGATTTAATATTACTGGATTAGTTATAACCCAGATTTAGGATTATGAAGACTAAGCTTCATAGCCTCAAGTTTTCAAAGTGAGACAAAGGTAGGGATTGCTAAGAGATATTTTTATTCTACTGGTATAAAATTTCTGAATATGCTATCAATCCCAGATGGAAAATCACTATTGTCACTTGCATCACTGTCCACAAAGGTCATGAAGATCACATCGTGTTGCTTGGAAGGATTAATGTGACTGCCATGGTACTTTTAAATTAGTAGTAATAACTCCATTGGAAGGCCATAGCCATTGATTGTAAAGAGGATTCCTTCTCTTAACAGGGTTAATTCACTATATTAATAGGATTGTTTTCTATATTGCTCATTATGTTCGTCTACATTTTATAAAGTTAAGCTTCAAAAGTTATCTTTGCATCTAATGTAGTGTGAATGAATTATTTACTGGTATAGAATGATTTAAAAACTTGTCTATGATTTAATTCCGAAGTCCATTTGTTTGCTCGAGTACAAAACTTCCAAGAAACCAGCATAGCCTGCATTACCTCATCCCGATGCCAACAGGGTATCATGAAAATGCAGTTGAATCTTTGTTGATCCTAAGGAGTATGTGACATGTGGGAACATGTAAAACAAGAGTGTTTCAATAAGAGAGGTGTTACAGAGAGACTGGAGAATCTGCCCCCCTCTTCCTGTGAAAAATGAGGCATTGCCTATTATCCTATGAGGTAAACAGATCAGTCTCTGAGTTGTTGCACTGAGATTTAATAAGAGTCATAATGGATGCAGTTTTCATATCTTGTCATGCAACTCTGTTTTTCAGTATGGATTATTGTTTGCAGATACAGGTTGTCAAGGTAGGGATCAAGTGGGCCACGTAAGACTAAAAACTGCCCATTAAAAAAATCTGAAATCCCCCAATTCATCCTTTAGAGAGAAGCACATGGTCAGAATATTGTTAGGCCCCACTTAGTTACATGAACCAAAGCAGAGCTTTCCAAAAGCCAGGCTCTGTGGTGCTTTCCTTTCTGTGCTTTAAATCACAACACATCCACTGTTAATTCATGTTCAGGTTTCATTGGCATGTACTCACGATTAAAGGTTTGTATCTAAAACGTAAAAAGAACATTTAAAGGACATAAAGTGAGTTTAAATGTTATCAGAATGTTTAAATTTGGGTACGTCTAAACATGTAATTTTTAACCGTATACATATTTGTCCAATACCAATATGAGATGCTGAAACCTGAAATTTGTTTTTTCCATAGTTATAGCAGCGACTCTCTTTGTGAATTATCACTGAACAATACCCAAAGTGAGGACAAAAAAAAACTACTAGCGGATGAATTATCACTTCTGGACTTTGTAACCCAAGATATTCCTGGTGAATATGAAGAGAGACTGATCAAAGAAGTGCAGAGAGAACTGGAAGATGGAGTGGTTGATTCAGGGAAATTAGCTAGTGACCTTTTTGGAGAGGAAATCTAAGTCCAGCAAGTTAATTGATCACACATGCACTATTATTGCTGTTTCAAGAGTTATCAAACACACATGGTATACCTGCACCTCCTTTCTGCTGCATAGAAGTGCAGTTAAGTCCACTTAAATAGATTCATGAAAATAGATTCTTCTTCTAAAGCTCAAGCTAAATATAATGGGTAGAGATCTCCTTCTTAAGGATCTTAAGTCCTGTTTTGAGCTGGTTAAGAATTAGGGTTGAATTAAGCCGGATGGCTTGAATTTTGTATTTCTTGTATATATTGCTCCTTTAAAAGAAATTCCAGCTATTTCTTCCTTCTTAAAGCTCAACAATATTGAAGGATGCTATGTACTTTGTGATCAGAACCTATAGGAGCTTGATATCTTGATATTACAAGGTATTTTGATATCTTGATATTACTGTGAGCCGCCCGGAGTCCCCCAGAAGCGGGCGTCATACAAATTTAATTAATAAATCTAGTATATACATAGCATAGCAGGAGAGTCTGTTTTAGTTATATTGATTACACCAGGTAGAAGTGGTAGTTGATGAGCTAAACATCTTGGTTTGGAATGAACATTTCTTGAATGACAATATGACTGAAATTGGGTAGGTTGTACTGTAATAGTACAAGTACTGCAATAAAACACTCATGGCAAGACATGTAAAATGTACGTGTGTGTGTGTGTGTGTGTCTATTTATATAGCACTTACGACTTATATACCGCTTCACAGTCCTCTAAGAGGTTTAGTCAGCATATTGCCCCCAACATTGTGGGTCCTCATTTTACCGATTACGGAAGGATGGAAGGCGAAGTCAACCTTGAGCTGGTGAGGATTGAACCCCTGGCAATACACACACACACACACACACACACACATTTGAGTTTTATGATGTATACCCTTTCCACATTACAGCTCCAATCAGCCATAGCTACCATATTTAGTTTCTTCAAATACTCAAAATTTAAGCCCAGTTCCATGAACAGGAAAATGCAATTATAGGGTGTGGGTTTTTTTTTAGTATCTGAATACTGGAAAAGTAGAGCTTTTCTTTTAAATAACCATTTTACTATGCCATAGAAATCTTATTTCCAATCCTTATATTTTTAGCAGCATTGTATAATTCTTAAAAATATATTGGAGTCCTGGTCAAAATTTTGTCTGAGTAACAGTTTCAAACATTGTAGGAATGAATATGCATACTGGCCTTGTCTACAACATCTGTTTATATTCTCCAATCTTTGGTTGTTATCTCAAAGGCCTGACTAGGAACTGTATTCATGTTTTCTAGGAATGTTTTCAATTCCAGATCCCTCATGAATTAAAAAAGAAATTAAACACAAACTATTCAGATTTTGTGCAGCACTGGCATCTGTGCAGAATAAAGCTTCACATATTCAAATACCTGTAACATCCTTCCACAATTAGCTGCAAGTATTCATGACAATTTAAAATCTACCAGCAAACAAACATTTGGAAGTCAATTCAAAAGGTTTTTCTTCTGTCTACATAAGAATTACTTGCAAAACAATCCTGTATTTTGACTATTACAATAAATTTCAAAGTGTCATTAAAGTAACAATAGAATGAACAAATGTTTTATTTGAATGTTCATGGTTGTAAACAGCATCTGGCATGGAAAAATTTACCAAAACCTTTGACTGATATAAATTAGATAGCATTTTCAAAAAGAAAGAAGAAAAAAGAAACCCCTCTATGATATTGTTTGTAATTGCTCTTATGTAGCAAATTAAATCTCATATATGCTTTGCAATGAAATTATATGTACTGCATCAATCTGTACCACATTTTGAACTACTGCAAACTATACCGGGAGGTGTTAAATGAAGGCCATTTTAAAAAAGCTACATATAAAAACTATGAATCAACTCTCAAAAAAAAGTGTGATTTGCAATGATGCTAGAAAAAGCAAACTTGAAAGAATCCCAGTCCAAAAATGTACAAAAATAAGTAGCTAATCAAACAAAAAGCTCTGAAACTCATTAACAAGGAAACATTACAAATCTAAGTACCCAACATTGCCCCCCAAAACAAAAGGGATACAAATTTAAATAGCCAGCTATAATCTTAAATGCGTGGAAAGAAATACCATAGTAAGCAGTTGAAATGTATTTCTGGTAACTCAGGAGAGCAAAACAGTATTTACACACTGAACAGAATAGTGACATTGTCATTATTCATAACCGAACTAAAAATCAGTTACAACACTTCTGCAAAATAAACACTACCTGCTGGCAATGGTAACTTTTACTAAAAATACTTTTTCTCCAGGTGTCTTTGCTTCATGGAAGAGGAGTCCAATGAAACTTAAGTTAAACCTATAAGCTTTAAGGGATGAGTTTGCCAATTTCATCGTATTTCTAGTCCATTTCCACATCTTATAAAAACCACTGTCACATTTACTTCAGAAATCTTCTGTGAGGTAATGTGTGTATCAGTGAAAAAAAATCATTCATGGCCTTTGCACAGCTTTTATTAAGCTATGAATTTCCCATCTGTGGCTAGTTGACTAGCTACTGCTATGTGCACATTTATCTCCAATTTTTGCCGATTACCCTCCCGCTATGCTTTTCTGGGTTTTTATTTGCACATCCCTTTTCTCTTTACAGTACATTTGACTATAGTGCACAACATGATTCCAAGTCAAACGGGGACTTGACTGGGCACTGAACTGGACTGCGCTGTCCTTTACCAATCAGTGCTGATGCCTCTTCTTTATACCTAATGTCCTCCCATAATGGCACTACACAGTAGTTGTGTACCTTTTTCACACTTAAGAAAAATTTCCCAGAGAAAATGCTGAAATAAATATCAGTCTTGAGTCAAATCTTTATTTGGCGCTCCATCAAGATATATTTTTAGTGCTTTTTCTTTACGAGGGGAGTAGGTCACACGATGTCCAGTTTTCTGAAGTCTACTGCTCTCTTTTTTCATGAGTTCATTTCTCTGTTCTTCGGTTAGTTCCACCATTTCTTCCATTTTATCCCTTATATTAAAAAAAAAAGGATTTAAATTCTACAACAAACAAACTGACACATTTTTAAATAGGTAGTGTACGTTTGATGTCCTAACACGTAAAACACCTGGACAAGATAAAATCACCCATATTTCACATAATTTTGGGAGAGTCAAGAACTTGCAGCTCTTACTGACAAATCAATGCTGTACTTCAGAACAGCCAGTTCAGAGGAAAAGATGGAAAATTAGAAAAGACCTTTGCAAGCGAAAGATCCAAAAGGAGTAAGTTAGCAAACTGATAACTGGTCATTTTCTAAACTACATTATTCTTGCCAATAATAATGGTAATAAATGGTAGATCTCACAAATGTTATATAATTGTGTGTATTTGTAAAAACAAAGGCAACGTTTAAAAAGCTGGCTTATAACCTGGAGGTCTTCTAGGATTCACAGCTCCTGCTTGAACAGCATATGGAGGCCATGGCTAGTAGGACCTCTGTAGAATTATATCTAAAGTACTATTCCTGGATCAGGGAGCGTTGTACACAATCACCAATGCCCCCACCACATTGTGGTTGGCCTGTTGCAGTTCATTATTCAGGAGGATTCCTGCTGAATACTATCTGAAGGCTTCAGCTGCTATAGCATATGGTATCTAAGATAATTGCCGCCCTAGATTTGCCCATGTACCAGTACAATAGAAGCCAGCTTGGCTGCCAATCTGTTTCTGCATGAATTAAAGATACTGGTCATCACCTTGAAAACCTCTAAGAGTCAGACTCTGGATACCTTTGAGACCAACTGCACTGAGCTGAGTCTTCCTGTCCAGTAAAAGCTGTAAGAGTTAAGAATCCCTTCTCCGAGAGTATAACATTTACCAGGACCTCGCAGTCAAGCAGCACATACATTTGAATACTGATTAAATTTATATTAAATATTACTTCTGTATTATCTTTGCTTAGCTTCAAATCCAGTAGTAGGCATAAAATTATTTTAGACTGCTAGCCTACAGCTATATGTATCTTGAGTAAAATGTTTTATTCTTAAAAATGTCACTCCTAAAGAGTAAAATGTTTATACTGTTTACCTAAATCAGTGTTTTTCAACCAGTGTTCCGCGGCACACTAGTGTGCCGCGAGAGGTTGCCTGGTGTGCCGTGGGAAAAATT
>JANHFQ010004382.1:160228-175107 GCA_032468035.1 Aparallactus werneri
TCCATGGAGAGATATTTTTATGTTGACTAGGTTTTCTGTGCTGCCTGCATCCCACAGATGGGGCTTCACTTATTTGTGCGGCCCAGTTTCTGGCATGCTGTGGACTGGTGTCAGGGGTTAGGGACCCCTGATCTAGAGAGAGTTTAGATGAGGACTATCAAAATGGTGAAAGAACTGGAAAAGTCTTTCTCATGTCTTATGAGGAATGGTTAAGGATCTGGAAACAAGATATGTATAAAGAAGAAATGGTTGAGATAAGACACCTTTCAAATATCCAAAGGTTATTTATATTTACCCTCTTTTGTTACAGGGAGCATCAACGGGTTGAAACTGCAGGGAAATAAGATTCTGGGTATATATTAAGAGCAATTTCCAGATTGTAAGGGTTGTTAATCAGTAAAAAGTGGTACATTCTCTTCGGTGGAGGTCTTTAGAGACAGACCGAACAGCCATCTGTCGAAAATGCTTTAACAGAACCTGGATCAAGCAAGAAATTAAACTAGATCTGAAGTCCCTTTCAACAATTGTAGAAGTGTAACTTATTTAGAGAAAACATACATTTACTCTTAGGAAACAGAATAATAGTAGCAGCAACATTATGAATATATAGTCATATATGCCTACAAAATTTCCAAAATTTCTGATTGCTTATGAAATTTTATCCAGTTCCCTTAGACAAAAATAATAGAACATACAGAAGACTAAACCAAATTATAGCTTTAGGAAAAATTTAATTCAGTTAGACAGTAATCATATATTCAGTTCACCAAGTGGAATGATTTAAACTGAAATACTAAATAATTACTTTACATTAATATATACTGCCCTGAATGCTCACAAAGCAAGAATTTTAAAAATATTATATACACATCCAAACACACATGTCTGTTACAAATTCAGCAACATATAAAAATGTTGTTCAATTATGGTTCCGAGTATATTAATATTTGTATGCGTGAATGGACATTTTTATGTGGGTTCAAGGATCTGAGTAAAGCAGGTAAGGCTACACAGCGTACACAGGTTCCTTGGCTTTTGCATCCCCCTTTTAAACTACTGTTTGCAAAGTTTGGAAGAAGCAGTTTGGGCGTCAGCCAAATTTTAGTGGAAAGCACTTTCCCTTTTTTTATCTTCACCCCTAGAAAATGAGTTGGTATTTTTTTGTGCGGGCAGTTTGCGCCTCTTTTGCATGGCAAAGCAGCTTGTGTTTTACCCATTCTGATATGTGCTCAACAATGTGCATTCCTGATATATAAGCACATCTTTATGTTACTAATTAATAGGCCTTCTGTTTATCTGCCTAAATTAAGAAAAAAGCTTCTGAAATGAATTGGCAATTTACCATCACTTACAATTGAGAAACCTGGCAGGTGACCTTGGATTGTCTCGTGATCCGCAGACAAATAAAACTTAGCTTTTGCTTTTCTATTTCTGGCACATGGAACTTTTCCTTTTCAGAACTCATCTGATCCTTGGCTTCTGCTCTCAAACATTTTGGTGAGTCTTTTCCCAATCTCATCAGAATCCCACAAATGTGTAGATTTTGATTTAAAAGGGGGAAAATTTAAACTACAAGATATAGGTTTAAGTAATGAAATGATAATTTGTTTAAGATATTGATGGACTAGATAAAGATGGAGACGAATATAGACAATAGGAATAAAGATAGATTGACACTAGGATTAGAGAATGGGAATATTTAGAAAGATGCAGATTGATGGATAATGGGAGAAAGTTTTTAAGTGGATAGTATGAATGTGAGATTACAAAAGGATTTGTATTAGAATTTAAAATTAATTTTATGTATATTAATAGAGAAATGATGTACATTAACAGTAAGAATGGTTTAAATGAAAAATGTGATAGAGATTATGAACGGATGTAAACGGAAATAATTGAATTTATGAAGAATGGAAATGGAAAATGTAATAGAAATTATGAATAGATATAAATGGGGTTAACTATGAAAAATAGAGAAAAGTAAGCATTTACAATTATAAATAATAGAGATAGGTGGAGATTTTGATTATTAATAAATAGTTAAATAAAATAGTAAGGAACAGTGAATTGGAGGAATGTGATAGAATAATGATGATTCTGATTTGAATCAAGTGATGCCCGGAAACAACTCTGTTCGCGCAATGAAACAATGTTTGTAAAGAAAAATAATAAAATTTTTTGAAAAAAATAAGAATCCCATAAATCCTTATGCTGAACGCACTGCAGATCAAACAGTCCACATTACTATTGGATAGAAACCAAAAAGACCAGCAGTCCATCTTCAACACCTACTGGAACCATCCATTCAATGAAATGTGGGTCCTTTAGCTGCCAATTTGGGTATCAGTCAGATCCTCTAGTATTCAACTTCTTCTCCTTGGAATCCTTTCTGATCTTTTGGCATTGTTTTGGGTGCTTTTAAGATTTCCTCTTTTCTTAAAAAAACCAAAGCCCTAACCTACCTCATCTTCTCATATGAAAACTACATCTAATGAGAAGCTAAACTAACATCTATTCCCAGCAGATTATCAGAAAAGCAAAGTAAAATTAGAACAAAGTTTATTTGGATTTCTTTCCCTCTTCCAAGTCCATCTTCCAAACTCTCTCTCTGGAATTTGAATGGATGCAGATGTAAAATGGAGGTAAAATATTAAGGTGGGAGATATACTTAACCAGCCAACACCAAAGCCATGTTAACTGCAAGTTCGCTACAATAAAACACTTCACTTTGTTTCTTCTTTGAAAAGTAGTCTCAACTTTTCTCTACTTTTAGCTTTCACAAATCAATGTTAAGATTTACTGTAAGATTCAATCATTATAAATGTTTGCCACACACTTGCCAGCACTTTGATCAAGTTAAATTTGCTAAACCCCTGGAAGATAGGTGTGAGAAAAATAGGCAGGCTTTTCTCAGCTTAGACTATGTACCAAGGTATACAGTATGCTCTAGGAAGCCTAGACTATGGCATATACATACTGTAAAATGACCCATTATAATTAAATGAAGGAAGGAGAAAAGTGCTTACATTACTTGTTCTTGTCAATAATTTTGCTCAATTATATTTGGCAGATGAAGTAGATATAATTTTGATAACTTAAATTATTTATCAGAAATGGAATTGTTTCAGGTTGGACCAAACATTGTTCCTAATACTTATCTAGCACTAATTCTTTAATTCTGCTCATAAGACTGTAAAGGACATTTCATTTGTATTTATTCAGAACTTTCGAATTGCTAAATCTCCAGATCTTAACTAACATTCATACATATTTTTCCCCCAACATTTTCATGGGTGTCTGTATGTCCATACAAATGTATGGCTTTTACACTGAATCAGAAATTTTCTGCAAGCATGTGACCTGAACATTTAAAATCTAGCACTTTAACCCCATTCCCATTTTAAAACATCGTAGCTGTGGTCCTGCCTTCGTAAGCAAGATTAACATTATTCTGTGTAACTATTTGTCTTCATAATCTTGTACAGGCCAGGTCAATTTCACAGAGGCAAAAGCATACTTCAGGACCAAGCTATCTAATTTTGAGCATGTGTAAAGTGAAAAAGAAGTATGGATGGCATAATTAGAACAAACTTCATTAATTAAGTGGAAGAATCCGTCAAAGAGTTGGATGTGGAACCAAAAGCATAATATATATTAAAACTGTGGTCACAAGCCTATTGCAATTTTTTTTTCTTATTTCTGTTAGCAATTAGCTACCTGTGATTTTGATGGAAATCAAATCAAATGGAAAACAAATAGAAGAGCTATTTCTAACTTAGCTTTCTGCTGGAACAAAAAAGGATGTGGCTGAGGCTTTCAAAAAATCTCTGGAATAAATTTTCATGGGTACAAGAAACTGCAGGCAAAAAATGACTTCCCTTCTGTTAGAGGAGCATCCTGTTGTTAGAAGTCCTCTGCGAAGACACTCAGACAGAACATTAGTTAAGTTCTGTTAGTTAAGTTCCTAGTGTATGAAAGAAAATCAAACCCAGGGAGCATTCAAAAGCCACATATTAAATGGAAAATGCAAGAGACTAGACACACATTATTTTTTTTTAAAATAAAGACTGGTGCATTCTACATAGACATTGTTAAAAGCTTTTTTTAAGGAAACAAGATTTGGATTTGAAATATATAGTGTGAAATAGGTCAATAAACTCAGTAATTAAAGAAACTTTAAATATAATAGCAATTTTGATTATTATATAGAGATATTAAGCAGTGGTGGGATTCAAAAATTTTCCCTACCGGTTCTGTGGGCGTGGCTTGGTGGGCGTGGCTATGTGTTCGGCAAATCAGAGGTGGTCTTTACCAGGGTCAGCCAATCAGAGGTGGTATTTTCCAGTTCTCAAAATTATCGCTACCGGTTCTGCGGAACCTGTCGGAACTGGCTGAATACCACCACTGATATTAAGTACAAAAAGGGAGTTTGACTTAGGGGGGAAATGCCTCCTTATAAAAATATATATCCAATTTCCTAGTAATTGGGTTTCTGAGCCAAGAAGCTATTCAACATGGAACAGACATATAGAAGCCTGTACAATCATTTAAATTCTCTGTCTACTGATACTGTTGACCATTAGAAGAAATAATTAGTAGATTATTTATGTCTGGAAAATATTATCCTATCAGTACAGTGCCTAACCTGAAATAGCTCATATAAAGCAACTCATTGATGCCATGCATACTCACTGTCTTGAGATATGACACAACACACATTACACCCTTGGGGAGTTTCTCCTCTGTTCGTAAGCTGCATTTCACATCTGTGTTTCACAGAAGCACAGAAGAGCATACTGTTCAACATTCCTACCAAATGCAAGCTGTGCAGGTGAAAAGTTAAAGCAGAACCTGAAGACTATTTTTGTTGACCCAACCTTTTGAGATAACTTCTTCAATATAGTGGATTTTTTAAAAACAGAAACAAGTTGTCACTATTGGAATTCATATGCAAAAGCAGATAGGATTTACTGGGTGTTCTAGCTTTCAATTAATATTTGATAAATGCTAAACACTTGAGTTAACTAGAATTGATTTCTTTGCGTCTATTGTTTGAAAGATGCAAAGTCCAGTTCTTGTTCTGTTAGCATCTTAAGAGAAGAGTAATCTAAGTATCACTTAGAGTCAACCCAAAGGATATGGAATAACTGGGAGTAAACTGGAAGCAAGCAGCCACAAGATGAAGCAGCACCAGCAAATGAGGCAGCCACACAGACAGTAGAGAAAAAGAAATTGGAAAGCTAGTGTGCAGAATGCATTTCTAATAGAAAAAGCTTCCTACCTGGGGAGTCAGTCTCAGTATTTGGAGAGACTGCATCCACAAATTATCGATCATCTGCTAGGTAAGTTTGTCTTTTGAATAAAATAATTTAGCTTTTCTAACAATAATAATAATAATAATAATAATGCTGCTTTGGTTTGTCATACCAGTGAATTCAAACCTGTAAGGTGATCTGTTTGGTTTTTGCTCAATTTGTTAGATTATTTAAATAACTGATTTTATATGCTGTTTTTAAAATCCATTACATTCCTTTAATTGGGTTTGCCTAGAATTGTTTGTCAAGATTCCAGTACTCTATTACTGTTTATTTAAAGCTGGAAAATGAAGAAATAATACCCACATATATAAAACTAAAGCATTGTTATGATTTATCAAGTGATACTTGTTGTACTTCAATAATGAATGCAAACTATTAAAGCAGAAACTAGAGTAACAGTATTACATTTTAAAGAGGCATTTTATTAAAACAAGAGCCATGCTTAAAATATACCCAGAAAAGCAATCCAAAGCGTCAGTTATGGTTAGCTGTGATGCTATAGTAACTGATGTGAAAGCATAGTGTTAAACAATGCCAGCTTAACATACAGTTTAAATGTAAGTTGAAGATAACAGTTCAGCAGCTTTAACTATCTTTCAAATGAAGCTCAAGAATGTACATTTATATTTAAATTAGTCAATTAGATAAACAGACTAGAAACACATAAGAGAGTCAGAGATCTCTGTTAAAATGTTTTAAATGGGGTGTGCAAGATGTATCTATCACTTCACATATCAAATTTAAAACATGCAAGGTCTACATTTAAAAAAAAATCTATTAATCTTAAGACTGGCATCCTAGTGAGGTTCTTGTTAAAAGCATTTGAACTGGCAAAACATTTAAGTATTTATCTTTCCAAGTAACAGTTAAGAAAGCATCTTATCCAAATTATGTCACATGAAAAAAATATTTTCCCTTTTAAAAACATTATGTATTTTGCTGATTTTAATTATATGATTTTGCTCTCTCCTATACTCTCTATTTATAATATTGTGATTTACCCTCTCTTTCCTCATGCTTCTCAACTGCTTCGCCTTCTTCCTTATCAAGTACAAACACACATATGCTCAAAGCATTATGAAGTGCTTAATAACGATGAAGTGAACATGATGGCTGGAGGGGACAAAAAATTGCCCACCGCCTGACCAGATGCTCAGGATCCTACCAGACTGTCAAGCTACAGTCACATTTAAAGGTTTAGAGATGTTTACAATCCAATTAACACTTACACTATATATATGTAATCCTCCCACCAATGTCTTTTTCCATAATACAAAGAAAAGTCTGATTTTCTGAGTTTGCTTGCCCAGCTGTTCATTGCAACATGTGCAAGGAAGTTTATTGGTATGGCTTTTTTTTTTCTTTTTGGGGGGATGTCTGAACTCCAGAAGGGTTAGAAGTGTTTATGTTTGTATCTACTTGCATGAGAGGGTTTTCTTCAAATTACGAATAGTGTTCTTTGTTGCTTAGAGCTCCCTTGAAGCAGGAAAAATGTAACTTGTGTGAACATGACACTATAATTTACCAGTCTTGAACTTAAAACCTAACATCCAAAGTGGCAAAGCATTAGTTGTAAGCATTAAGCTGTAGAAATTTTTAGGAAACTGAATCACTTCAACTAAGAGGTCAGAAACTAAATCTCTAAACCAAACTTCATTGCCCGAAGGGAAAATGACAATAAGCTTTAATAGATGATTACTGTTAAAACAATTTACCCAAGAATCAGATTATTTTTCCAAATTATTAAAACCCATATAATCTGTGCATAAAACAAAATATCCTGTGAAAAGTACTAAAACAGCCCTATTTATTTCAGAAATCTCATATAATTTATACTTCCATTTTATCAAATGCACCATTTAAACAAAAGCAGTAATGAAATAAAACAACACTAATGATGTAGCCTTGTATGTTAATGGCTATCTTTTAAATTTAATGGATATTTCTTAAATGTAAATGTAAATCTAAACTATTGAAAGTTATCAGTTAAGGAACTCAAAATAAAATCCTGTTTTTCCCTTAAGGGTTTGTTCACACAAAAACACAGCATTAATCTGATAGACTCACCACCTTTCCAAGTTTTTCATGAGGTGGAATGAACAGATTACAGGCCACATCACCTCACCCAAAGGCCCGATCAACAATTTAAATACATCTGCCTATCTTCAGTTAACCGCAAACACAATTTTAATAAGAAATATTGACTTCAAATGGTTCTTACACAATTTCCCGTCACAACAATGACTTTTGCCTAAAACAAAGTACTATAACTAACCCTTAAAGCAGTATTTAATCAAGACATAGAATATATGAAGTAATTCAACTGAAACAACCAATAATTCATTTATCATTAGCAGAGCATTAGATGTCCATAAATTCATGTTTGTTATTTTAACACAAAAATCAGGAATTGCCCTTGTTTTTTAATATAATAATGGAACAGTTTATAGTTACATATTATCCCCAATTATATCCCAAAAAAGATTTTTCTAGATTTGTCGTGTGCCATTTTTTGAAAAATTATTTGCTGACATACATTTTAAAATTTTGCAACTTTACAACAATGTTCACAAATGTATTATTGTTTCATGATATTAATGGTCATCTTAAAATGTAGTTAAATGATGTGCAACTATATATATATATTCAAAATTACTGTTCAGTCTTCTCACATCTATAACACTTCATCTAGAAATACTTAACATATTTTAAAACTAAAAAAAATGGCAAAGGTATGTGATGCAGAAGAATCCAAATAATGGTAGTACTGAAAGGAGAAAATGTATTCAGATTGCAGAAACCGAAGCATATTTAATGATGATGTCAAAATTTCAGGAAAAGTAAAATAGAATTTCACATAGAAATCACATATGAAAATTAACCTAATTAAAATTTCAGCTTTTCTTACTTTCATCATGATGAAAAATGTCTGTTTTTGCAATTCACACCTCTAGGGAGGAAAAAGATTAATATAATTTTGGACTTTTCTTCAAAATTGAATGAAAAAAGCAGCTGTACTACCATTGTCAAGATGGATGAACATTATGTATAAACATAGTTTCACAGTACAGAACATGACTACTATTGATAAAAAGAAATTATAGTACAGTCTAAATTTTAATATAAAACTATTGGAATTTTTAATACTCCTGAACAGCTTTTCAATGTGGAACATATACCAGTAGGATTGTAGTACAAAAAACTAAACCAAACAATTGGAATACTCATTCACTGGTTGAGCTCATACAATGTTATATCCCAGTGTTAGTATTTTTTAACTATGCTTGAAGATAATGTTAAGCTAAAGATAAAGAAACCATACTTTCATGTTCAAATTAGGCTACTAATTTTGATCATTGCACCTAAAATTATATTTAAAAAAAGAAAATACCATGCAGTAAAAATATGACTAAGCATACTATATTTTCCGTATGAACTCCTTTAGTAGGCCCAGAGCAATTATTCCACATTTTGCTTCTTCAAATTCAGCAAAGCAAAACAACAGGAATAAAGAAATAGATATACACAATTTCTCATTATAAGAGGAAGCTATATTTAAAAAAAAGAGAAGTAAAATTTCTTTCCCCCAGAAAAAAAGGCTTTCATTTATCATATCAGCATTTCAATCCATAAAACAGATAACACTTTCCTACATATAATGCACAGAGTAGGATAAGGTGACAGTAAGTGGATATTTTAACTAAGCACCATTATTTTATGAATAAAAAACAGAAGATTAACACATCTTCTGTTACTATTTTGTATCAGATTTTGAGTGGCAAAACAGTATCTTACATGATTATATGTAAACATAAGACTGAACTCTTAATTTTACATAATTTCTGTTTTGAATTTGGAATAGTTTCTTTTTATTAAACAGGAAGCATCACTATTTAACGTGTAACTGCACATCATACAGCTACTCTTTGGAAAGCATAGTCAAATGTCTATTATGCTTTTTGATTCTCACCCAAAATATCCAAGTGAAGAGCCATAAATCAGTATATTCTCTCCTCATGGTATCAGAACCATAAGGGTAAAATTTTTAAGAGTTTTCATTCTAAATTATTCATAATC
This sequence comes from Aparallactus werneri, assembly GCA_032468035.1. NCBI lineage: Eukaryota > Metazoa > Chordata > Lepidosauria > Squamata > Lamprophiidae > Aparallactus > Aparallactus werneri. The sequence goes on from JANHFQ010004382.1 coordinate 169,624, forward strand.
TTTAATTTATATTAATTTTAAGTTAGTATGTGTGTGTGTGTTTGAAATAGACTCCTGCTGATTCATAAATTAGTCCCTGCAATTTTCTTTACATTTTTATAAGTGGTTTGCCACTCCTTTCTTCTTTGGGCTAAGACTGACTGACTGGACCAAGATCACCCAGTTGGCTTCTTGCCTAAGGTGGGACTAGACCTCAACTGTCTCCCAGGTCATGGCCTCATGCCCTAAACACTACATAAACCTGCTCCCCATCAGTTGGAGTATCATGGAAAAAAATCTACAAAATACATTGAAAACTACCACTGCATCAATTCAATTCAAAACTGAATTTTTTCATAATGAAAGTAGATTAAAATGGAGTTATTTTCTAATCCTTCTACCTACTTCTGTTAAATGAGTTTATCAACCTTCCCTCACTTTTCAAATTTAAATGAAGTGTGATATTAAAAGATCAGTTGTAAATGAGTTATAAAAAATTCACACAGAACTTTCATTTCCATTAAAATCAGGAAATGCATCTGATAATTAACACTAAACAGTATTACAAATTATATTTGTATCAAAATATTTTAAGAAAAAATTATTACCAAGACTGTAATGACAATCTATCAACAACTGTCAGAGGTCACTTTGTTAAATAAAAGAGAATATATTTTAACAAGAAATACGTATGAGGAATCATTGGGTTAAATTCACTGAAAGAAAAATCTGCTTATCAAAGATGGAGCCAACCTTTCATCAGGGAGCAAAGAGAAAATAATATTATTTTCTGATTGTACTATTTATTATTAGATTTATATCCCACCTTTACTTAACAATTTAAGGCAACATATATAATTCTCCTGCCTCCTATTTCCCCCACAAAAACAACCCTGTGATGTGGATTGGGTTGAGAGAGAGTAACTGGTTGAAAATCACCCAGCCAGCTTTCATGCCTTAAGGAATGACAAGTACTTAAAATCTCCTACTTTCGAGTCAAGTGCCTTGACCACTTAAGGCTGGACTGGTACTTATAAGATTGAAACATTTTGGCTGTCTCCCTAGAGGTGGCGATAGACAGGCAGGTGTGTGTGCGAATGAGAGAGAGGGGGGCGGGGAGGAGAGAGATTTATTCCCAGGGGTTTGGTTTTTTTACAGCTTTAAAAAGCATAGGTTAGACTCATGTAACATTTTACATATCTGGCTTCTTCCAAACCAATGAAAACCTTGAATGATCCATTTACAAAGTCAAATATTTGATTTAAGCCCACTAAAATTTACTCATATACTGTTATAGTGTACACTTTTCTTTTTGTGTACTGTCACTGTATTTATTATCAACAAGCCAGGACACTGTGACAACTTCAGAAAAACATGGTTAAAAAATTCTAGTATGAGGACTGAGTGAATGAATGTATTCAAGTTATTCTGTATTTTAATACAACAGCATTGGGGGGATTTCCACATAAACAAACAAAAAACCCTATATATTTGAAATATATGAATTTTATTTCAATATTGAAGCTTGTACTGTAATTTCTTCTATCAGCAGGAGATGCATCATTGGTGGTATCAATATTCACCCTGCCACATACATTTTCTCTAGAATCATTGCACTGCAGCAACTTCACTCAGAATATTTTTACAGATTTAAATAGATACTTAGTTTTCTGAGGTGAGAATACACGATGTGCACAGCTGGGCACTGCATACACATTTATGTTTACAATTGAATTTCAGTTAAAATGTTCATTATTGTTTATTATACTACTTATTGTTTATTATCCAGAGGGACAAGCTGTGAAAATGGAATAAATACTTATTACAAGAAAAAAAACTAAGCTGTTCAAAACTTTTCATTATAGCAAAAAATATAGCAAAAGGCAATGATATATTAAATGGTTTCAGATAGACGTTTATGCACAAACAGCATTACATCCAGTCAATGTGCACAATAATATTGTTTTTATTTAATTATCAAATTTCTAAACCACTTATCATACTAAAGTGATTCTGGGCAATTTACAAACAACATCAGAAAATATAAAAATGTAACTAAAAAGCTCAGGTAAAAGCAATTAAAACCAAGGTTGAAATTTACAAACTAAAAATAAAAATAGCCACCAGTCATCCCTGGAATTGCATAACACTCTTAGAACTGAGAAGTGAGAGAGAGAGAGAGGAGAGAGTGAGAGAAGTGAGAGAGAGGAGAGAAGTGAGAGAAGTGTGAGAGAGAAGTGAGAGAGAGAGGAGAGAGAGAGAGAGAAGTGAGAGAGGAGAGAGAGGTGAGAGAGAAGTGAGAGAGAGGAGAGAGAGAAACGAGAGAGAGAAGTGAGAGAAATGAGAGTGTTGTATGTGCGTGTGTGACAAATGCGCGTTTGGTGCATGATGCGCATTTGGCATGCACGCGCACGCTAAGCGCGTGTACAGCGAACCAGGTGGCAGCCCGGTTGAAACCCGCCCCTAGTTGGGGGTCATCACAACATGAGGAATTGTATTAAGGGGTCCCGGCATTAGAAAGGTTGAGAACCACTGCTCTATGGTAACCCATAAAGCAGCAACCATGGGCTGGACCTCTCATTCCCTATCACTGCCAATTGAAGGAACTAACCAGTGCAAGATTGTGCCATTAATCCCCAGGTCCCCAGTGTTGACTTAGAAGGATACCATGGGAAATCAGAAAAAAATAAACAATATCATAGTGAGTCATATGTATTCCCCTTCTTTAATGATGTGAAATTATAGGGCAGTACTTTAACATATTACTCATAGAGACAAAATGAAATATTATTATTCTTATATAGATTACTATCCAGATGAGCTTGTTTTATTTTATGCAAGGCTACATTAACAGAATCTTGCAAGTTGAAGACAAATCTTCAACCATCACTTTTAAAGTGGCTTTGAGTGCCACCCTTTAGAGGTCCAGCTGATTGTCCATCATTGACTCTGAGTGGGGAGCCATTGACCCCCTCAGAACGGGTCTGCAACTTGTGTGTCCTCCTGGATCTACAGCTACAGCTGAAACATCATTTGGCAGCTTTGGCCAGGGAGACCTTTGCACAGGTTCGCCTGGTACACCAGTTGCGCCCCTTCCCGGACCGGGAGGCTCTTCTCACAGTCACTCATGCCCTCACCACCTCGAGGTTAATTACTGTAACGCGCTCTACATAGGGCTGCCCTTGAAAAACATTCGGAAGCTTCAACTGGTCCAGAATGCAGCCACGCGGGCGATTATGGATGTACCTCAGTACACTCATATAACACCACTCCTGCGCGAGCTGCACTGGCTCCAAGTGGGCTTCCAGGTGCAATTCAAGGTGTTAGTTATAACCTTTAAAGCCCTACATGGCTTAGGACCGGGTTACTTTCGAGACCACCTCCTACCACCATATGCCTCCCAGCATCCCGTTAGAGCCCACAGAGTTGGCCTCCTGCGGGTCCCGTCAGCTAAATAATGCCAGCTGGCAGGCCCACAGAAAAGAGTCTTCTCAGTGGCTGTGCTGACCCTCTCGAACAAGCTGCCCCCGGGGATTCAGATCATCCCCGACCTGTTGGTCTTCCACCGAACTGTTAAGACCTGGCTATGCCAGCAGGCTTGGGGCCAATGATTATACCCGAGGGGAGAGTTTTTAATATCTATTTATTGAATGTTTTAACTTAAATTGTAATATTTTTGTATACTATTTTACTTGTTGTAAGCCACCCAGAGTCCTACGGGATTTGAGTGGCTTAAAAATCCAATAAATAAATAAATAAATAAATAAATAAATAAATAAATCCTGAGATGCTAAGGAGGATCTCTTCTCAGCCTCTTTCTCTGCCAATTATACAGCTATAGCCTATTCCCCCTTTTTTATTGTTCCCTAGGCAGCACATCTTCGCCCCATCCCTCAGTCTTTCTCACATACCATTATACATCTATAGATGCACATTGCTTTCCACACCTTTCAGATTCCTAAGTTCAACTGTGGGAATTTCCAAATCTGTTGAATTTGAGTGAGCATCTCACATATAATGCTAGAGATATTCACAACTGTTAGCTGGAGCATTAGTTCCAAGAATAGTCTAAGGGCATCTGATTCCTGATGTGGGAAATTTGCTGCTGACTCCTCTACATCTCTCCTCTCAAATGTCACCCCAGCTACCCATCCATAAGACAGTTGCTCCATCTGCAAGTATGACAATTGCAAGACTGTCATTACAGGAACATATGCAGGCGAACACTACAGACATTTCAACTAGGCTATCTTGTTCTGTGGACTCCTTAAAGGGAAGCATATTGATCTGGTATACACCAAAAATTGTGTTGTTTCCATTACTGCAGGTGTCTAAGCCTCAGTTTGAGTGATTCTCTGAACAAGGTATCAGGATAAACAGCCAAATTAGGCAGCTGTTTTGCTTCCACATCAGGGAAACTCCAGAGTAAGGCCAACATAGAGTTCCAGAAGCCATGCTGACTGCTTCTCATTGGGTTCAGTAAATTGCCACTCCTGGAGACGAAATGGAAGGAAAATAGTGAGGCTTGGCCCTCATCTACAACTCTGCAGCTGGTTCATTGCACCTTATAATGTTAGCCCTAATTAGATTTAACGACAAAATATCAAATAATCAACCTGAGCCATTAACCTATGAAATGATCAGCTAGGAGAAACTGTCAACACACCATTACCTAATGATCATGTTAAATAAACAAATGTGCCTAAATACCTAACATTTTACCTGCTTTTTGCTGAAAATGTGTTATAGAATATTTTACTGTATCTCAGATGTGAAATCCAATGTTTATGAGCATCTCCTGTTGAAAACAATTGCACTGTGAAGCCTGGGGAAACTTCATTAATGTGGATTTGTTGACAGAGCTGCAATGGGTATTTTGCTTTAGATTTGTAAAAAATGGAAAGTCAGTAGCACAAGGTATCTATCTATAATTTTATTACAATCACAGTGTTGAGTTACATTTGACAACTTCAGAGAAACATAGCTCAATGATAATGGCAGTCATTTAGGTTAGATGACAAAAGGCAGCAATTCCAACTTGCTACTATATTTACCCGTTTAAAAAAATTAGCATTGTCCTTCTCTAAGTGCATGTTCTCCCACTATTATTCTTTATTCTTTTCTCAGTTTCACACCATAAGTATATCTGGGGGAGGAGGCAGAGAGTACCAGTTGCCATAGCACAGCACTGAATTTTTTCAGTTAAGAAAATTAGCTGTTCTAAAAAAGGCACAGAAGAAGCTAAGATGGGCTCTATTACAAATACTTATTAACAATACCAAATTAGTATCAAAATGTATAATTTGTCCAGTACAAGAAGCTATTAATTTTGGTTCTCCTGATATTGCTCCCTTGACCTAATGGTGCAATTGAAAAGAATAGAACTAAAAAAATAAATCTGAAACATGTATTAAATGACAAATAATTAAAGCATGCAGATTCAGGATTGAGATATATAAATATAAAAATTATAGATATATATATATATGTTACAACCCCTGGTGG
>JANHFQ010004382.1:233334-245516 GCA_032468035.1 Aparallactus werneri
AGCCATCAACAACTCAATGGCTCAAGCAGCTTAGATTAATTTAGAGGGGACACTAAAGTATCTATAAAACATTCATTAGAATCTTTAAAGGAAACTTTTGGTTGGCCTGACTACTAATGGTTTTCTGTTGATGTTATATTATTGATACACTGTAGAGTGGGAGTAAGGCGAAAGTTTCCCTTGTTCAGTTGTGTCTGACTCTAGGCAGCGGTTCTCATCTCCATTTCCTAGCCGAGGGAGCCAACATTATCTGAAGCCATTTCTGTGGTCATATAGCTGGCATGACTATATGCTAAGCCACATGAAACACTGTTACCTTCCTTCCAGTGGTACCTATTTATCTATTTGCATTTACATGCTTTTAAACTGCTAGATTGGCAGAAGCTGGGGCAAGAATGGGAGCTCACTCCATCGCTCAGTACTTGGTGCTCAAATTACCAACCTTCCAGTCAACAAGCACAGTGTCTTAACTGCTAGGCCACATAGAATGGGGTACCTCTGTATATAAAGTAGGGTACATCTATATAATAAAAAGTCAAGAAATTTCCCTGCTTCTTTCTGCCCATGGTGAAATTCCCATTATTGCTCAGGTGAACTTGTTACATGGGACCGTAGGGTGTTTTCCTCTCCTGCAACTTAACAATTACATCCAGGTAATGTACTTGCTTTGTTTATGCATCCAGGGATCAGGAAAGAAAACAGGAGCAGCAAATGCTTCATGATGATCAGTGAAGTATATTGCAGCTGCATTATCCAAAATTTGTACTTGTGGTATTCTGTAAACACACACTTTGCAGATAGACACACAGTTTTTAAAGAACAATGATTTTTAAAGAACAACAATCTTTGATGAAGCTTTATACTACAAATGGTATGAGTGAAATTGTAGAAAAAAACTGGACTCTTTAAATGGTGTCAAACTGTTTTGGTACATCATATTTCTTTTTCTTTCTTTTTTAACTAGGAAGTGATAAATAGAATGCTTATATGCTGCCTTGGAATATATACAATGTACTATGTATGGGGAAGATTGCCTGCATTTTTTCATCTCACCTAATATTTGCATCAGTTGTGCCTTCCCATTGCTAAGATACACGAACTACCATGTGATTCCAATTCAAAATAGATTGCCATTATGCTGAGAAATATTTACAACCACATGAATGGCACTTCCATGCCATCGAACTCAGCTAGCAAAGCAAATTGCTAATTTACTCTCAAGGTCACTGAATGGTACCATCCCTTTTGTCAAGTGAGTGTCAGTAATAGAAATTAGAAAATCCTTTCATAATCTCACCTGCAAAGAAGACTGTTTTGCACTAAGTAGATCACTATGGGTTATTCATTTGGCCTGAAATTTGAAAGATAGTTGCCTCAGCATCTTTAGAGTAATAGCTACTTTGTGCCATCCCTTCAAACTGCAAAGAAAGTAAGATTTGTGTCACTGCTAGTTTCCTAAGTATATACTTACCTGGAATTCCTATAAGAGAAGCTTGAGGACAAATTAATTGCTGCAAATACATAGTTGCAATGACAACTGTTTCAGAAATTGCATGGGAAAGTGGGGTTCTTTATATGAGAGTGTTAAAAAAATCAATACATTGGCCTCCTAGAAAACAACTTTATTCATTAAGAATATTGCCAAGAAAGATTAGGGACAGTTGAGTTTTGTCATCAATGCACAAGGAACTCTGAATTTTAGTCTCTCCAATCACATTTTCTCAGGAAAAATTCATTTTCACTGGCTAGATTAAACAGCAGCAAATACACCATTGAGAGATCTAACGGGCCAAGTTGAAGACAGGTCATTGTGGAGACAAACCATATGGCCTCTTGGAACTGACACCGCAGAGTATTCCCAATCCTTTAAAGATTATTTTGGATTGTTCTTATTTTGGATTGTTCTTTGGGGAAGGAATTCCTCTTCCAGTTTTTTTCCTGAACATTTTGATCATTATTTCTGATAACTTGGAGGCTGCTGCTGACCCAACTGATTCCCTATTAGTTAGGAGCTCCGCAATGAAGAGGCAGGAGATAGTGTATGCTAAAGTAACCCTGCAGTCTTATATCCTCTTGCTTAGTATTCCCCAAACATTCGGAAATTGAAGTTAGCTTCTTCCTCAATTAAAAGACACAATGTATTCTTATCTCAAAGCACTCTACTTTTACAGTGTGCTATGAGTCACAACGATCAGTTCTTAGTGAAGTCCTCCCACACAGTGCATCTTTTGCATGAGTCACCATGCAGGGCAAGTCTCTCAGTTGGAAATTGGCAAGAACAAAGAGCAATTCATGCTCTGAAATGGAACAGTGCCTCCTCTGGGAATGGATAATTCTTCTACTTTACTTTGGGAACAAGTGAATGTGCCAGTCATGTAGACACATGGCACTATTATCCTTGGTGGAGATTTAGCTCGAATGAGTCAATTGAGCAGTGCATGCTGCAGAAATCCAATGTGCAGACACTTTCATGTTAGGGACGCACATAAGCCTTGCATGATTTATATCTTATGGTTTCTTAGTAGTTCTCTCTGGGGGATACTACGTGGAAAACACTATTTCCCATACTGCCAGTGTTTATTCAGGGCACGTATGGAATTTCCAGCGTTGAGATGCCTTGGATAACCCCAAAATGATTCTATGAATCACTTTTTGTAACAGTTTTGCTGAAAGAGCAAGGTGGTATGGACTATACCCCAAGCATAGTAAACAAATGGAGTGATCATACATAGCAGCAAAAATCAGCAGGCCTGAAAGCCTAAATATTATTCATTAAATTGTACGTGTTCAAAAGTTAAATTGAGACACATATCGAGACATATGTATTAAGAGCAAAAACAAAATCTACAACATGCCTATTATGATGCTAACAAAACTGATGCAAAGTAATGTTGGTTATTCTTAGCCAGTATTCGGCATAATAAAAATTAGCTTTAAAATTGTATGTGCTTAAGTGAAAATATTTTATGCTGTGAATTTATTAAATGTCATAACTAGTGAATATTCAGTATGTATTTTTTTCAAATAATATTAAAATCTACCTATATGCAATAAACTAATGGATGATAAATGCCAACAACAGCTGGACTTTCTTCTTTCATGGGCATTTCTTAGAAGGTTTCAAGCCTTTATTGAAAACTTGTGGAATTCAGCAGTTTCTGTAATAACTATTTCTATGGGTATTTCTGCTGAGATCAGAGAAAGACCTATTAAAATGGATGCAGTAAAACATCAGAGTCCTATAAGTGCTTATAAACTGATACATTTGCTCTCATTATACCATCTTGTATGGATTTCATTTCATCAATACTTTTTTCTTCACTGGGACCATGTCTGCTGAGGGGGCAGTTGTATCAACCTGTCAATAATCAAACATAGATACAGGAAAACTGATTTGTTCCCCCCAGAACAGCAATCATCCAAATGCTTCACCATTTCAGTCTTTGTTCAGCCTGCAACATGCCACTCAGCAAGCAGAGATAAAACTAGGGAGGCAAATGAAGAATTTCTTCAAGTTAGTACTGCTTCTTAGTGTATTTTAATATTTGTATTCTGAAAGAAACCACTTAACTTATACGGTAATTTAAGAGTGGGACAAATGTCTGGCTTGCTTATTTACTATAGGCATGAGACCCTATGAGTAACTTGGTTACAGTTGCTATGGAAGAAAGATTCCTAGCTGATCCTTTGAAGAGATACTGCAGTCAACAGCTCCAATAAGGATTAATCAATGGTATGATCAGGATTTTAAAACAAGTTGTTTTAAAAGTTCAACTGCCAATATAGAAGCAACAAGAAAGGAGTATAATCATGTTACTTATGCTTGCGTAACATGTAAAATACACCCAAATATCTGATCACTTCTTCCCTATGATCTTTGGGGAGACAAGAGTAGCAGTTTGGGTCTGAGTATAATCATACTGCCTCCAAATGGTTATTATTATTTTTTGTCCTATTTGTCAGTGTGCTGTAAGCTGTCTCTTCTGAACTAGAATGGCATGTAATCTGAATAAAATTGTTAGTTGGAATTTTAGGCTTCATTACTTAATAAAAGCGATATTGGCATTTTAGCATGGCATCCATCCATGCCTCCTTTGAAGTTCAGGAAACCATATATTTCTTTTTAACCATTCTTTACATGCAGAAATTAGCCCATTAATAAACAAAACAAGGCCATATTCTGAAATCCTTGAATGTTAAAGAAGCCCCAATGGGAAAGAAAAGATGCAACTTACTCTAAGAGTGTCTGTCTTTTCTCATATCACTGCCTTTTATTGTTGCTTTCTGGTGTGGTGCATCAGATAAAGGCAACAAAGTTAAATAGAAGACATAAACATGGCATTAAATAATTCATGGGAAAGTTAAAATAGAAGAGCAACTGGAGTGAGGAATCAAGATTACTGAGAGAAAAACTAAAGCATCAGAAGATTTAGAAAACAAGCGAGAACACCAGAAAAAGGTTTGAAAACATTTATTACCAGTTAGAAATAGCATGCTTTGTATGCAGGTATGATTCCACAAGTCAGAAGTGTCCCGAGATGAGCTTGTAGTGTGCCCCCAGTGACAAGGAAAGCAACCCATTTGTGCATGTGTAATTATTTATGTGAATACATTGATCTCCTTTTTTAGAATACAACTAGGGAGAAGACTTGAATGGAAACCATTTTAGAGGGTCTTGTTAGAAATTCCATATAGAACGAAGGAGAGAAATGGACGCTTTAAGCAACTTTTTGCTTTGTTTACATAATACAATAAACCATAATTACATATTTGATTTGGGCTTAATGTATTGCATAAATTGAGTTAATCGTAATTTGTTAAGTCATGGTAAAATAATCTGTGGTTTAGTATAATTTCTGACACAGGTCTTCCTCAGTGGTGAACAGGTTCAGATCAAACTAAGTTATGGTTTGTTTTAATTATAATTTGAACAAATTATATGGTAGTCCAGTTCATACTTTATATTACATGGTTTATATATTATAAAATACAATACTTTTCTTTTCCCACTAAGGGAGGTAAAAAAAGAAAAGTATTCTTGGGAATACAGGCTTCCAATTAAACCCAAAATAGCATCTTCAATTGCTTTAATCACCTCTTTTGTTTTTGCCCATCTCACAACTGTGTGTAATAGTACAGCCACACTGTGTCAACTTTTATGCTAAAAAGCAAAGCACTGCCTTGCTAAAATAAACCTACTTTTTATATTCTGTATTTCATGGATTATTTTTTTTTCAGTTTCTCACCTATAACACCACTTCAGTATCAGGGTGCGAATAAAACAGGAAACACACAGTTTGAACCCAGAACCAACAATTTGGTTTTCAAACTCTACCAGACTGTCTTGGATTTGCTGAAGTTCAGCAGAAACCAAACGGCAAGGGATCCTTAATTTTTTAATATGAGTTGGGTAAAATGTATCACCTTCTTTCTCCATTCACCATCCCCAAGAACAGCATGTATTATCAGCCTGTTGGCCTCAGTTTTCATGGACCCTCCCTTTTCTTCCTTCACCATAAAAGCAAGGCCTGCTTACCTGCTTCCTACTGCAATACTTAGCAGCAAAGAAAATATTCCCAAAGTGACGAATCCCACCGGTTTGCCCACCTCAGATCTTCCCTCCAATTTTTCCTCTCTTCAGGTCCTTGGCTTTTTCATGCCATTATCTGCCAAACTACTTCTGCTCAGAACAATTGTGTTTCAGTCCATAACCTCTTCCAGTTTGAGGCTCAATAATCCCAAATCAATTTCTTCATATATGGAATTGTTAGAATACCTACCATCTCTCTACTTAAACTGAAATAAATGTTTGGCTAACTCATATAGTCCCTGAAATGGACAATAGATGTCTAGCTGGAGAATCATGGACTAGATAGAGCTGTGGTTCAGAGGATTTATAACACATTAAACAATTGTACCTAAGTTATTGAAAAATGACTGTGCATCATTTTGAAGAAAAAAATTGCATAAGGTCTCTTCACAGGGCTTTCATATTGAAGATGAATGAAATGGACATCACATTTGCAGGCAACACCAAATTAGCATATTAGCTAACAGTTTAAAGAACAAGGCTGTAGTTTGAAATGAACACTATAAGCTTGAACACCAGGTCAAAGACAACAAGTTAAAAATCCTACATCTCAGAAGGAAAAAATATTCATCTATTACTTTAATTTAGTAATAAATTAGTAATTTAATATAGGCACAGTACTGAGAGACCAGTGCATTTTTGGATGGGATAAGCAAAAGCATTGTGTTTGGATCACAGGAGGTAATAGTTCCAGTGCGCTGTTTGTTGTTATATGCTTGAGTATTGTTTAGTTCTGGGCCCTCCACTATTAACAAGGGAATATGGAGAAGCTGGATCAAATTCAGTGGACAGGTATTGGAATGACTAGAAACCTGGAACCAAGACAAAATAAAGTGAAATAGAATGATGGTCTATACCTAAATGACTACTAGATGCAGAAAAAAACAGACCCATTCTTTGTTGTTAGAACAGCCTGCATGGAACAGTGAAAGGTTTTTCCCTCACACTTTAAGGTTTTCAATGAATGGCCACTCACTGGGGATGATTTAATGAATTCCTATGTTGAATATAGGCTTGGACTAGGTAACCAATAAAATCCCTTCTCACTCATACATTTTATCAGTTTACCCAAACTTATATAATGTCTTCTGTAGTGTTAGAGTGCTCCATTAGAACAGTTTCCTAGCTACATGCATTTGAACATTAATATTTTCCCCATGTATCTAATATTTGTGAGAGAAACCTTCCTAAGACTCGTTGCTTCATTTCAAGCAGTCCACCAAAAGTGAAATGATCCATTACTGAAACAAAAAAAGCTAAATATTTTGAGATGAACAAGCAATTTTAAATAATGATGATCAACAAATAAATTTCCCTTCATCCCATTTTGTTAAATAGCTTTTTTAATGAGCCGAGGTGGTACAGTGGTTAAATGAAGTACTGCAGACTACCTCTGCTGACTTGTTCAGCAATTTGGGAGATCAAATCCCACCAGGCTCACGGTAGACTCAGCCTTCCATGGTTGGTAAAATGAGGACCCAGATTGTTGGGGGTAATATACTGACTCTGTAAACCAGAGAGAGTGCTGGAAAACACTGTGAAGAGGTATATAGGTCTAAGTATTATTATTATTATTGTTGTTGTAAATTACTGCAACTACAAAATGGGACATTGAGGTCTAGTCCCGCTTTGGGCGCAAAGACCAGCTAGCTGGGTGGTTTGGGGGAAGTCACATTTTCTCAACTCCAGGGAGAAGGCAATGGCAAACCACTTCTGAAAAATCTTACCAAGAAAACTACAGGGACAAACTCTGAGAATTTGACACAATTGAATGAAAAAAAACAAACAAACATCACGCAACTGTATTTGACTCTGTCAAAAAATTCAGAATGAGTGGCTCCTCTGACTTTAACTCTTCAATCTGTAATCATGGGTAATAGAACATCACAATGTTTTTGTTATCATATAACTGTTTGGAAAACTTTTCAGCCCTGAGAGAAGTACAAGTGTTTGATTATGTGAAATCTCAATTTAAGAAGCTACAAACTCTGCATGCAAGAGACCAAATTTACATCTAGCCATTCCCCCTGAAATAATAAACAAGACTACCACATATAAAAAAATTTGTAAGAGGCAGTTATATATTAATTTTGAAACACCATGACCAAAATATGTAAGCTGCCATGGTGTATTTTTGCATTTAACACATTTGGATTATGACTTTATTCCAAATTTTTCTCTGAAATGAGAAAATTGGATTCAAGACTAAGCTAGGTTCCCATCTGCCTTTGTTTCTGCACTGTCCCCTTGACATACATTCAGTAATTTCTATTCTTAGCAAAATAATACCTCCCATGTGTTTTTTCCCTAAAAAAATGTGGCTCTAAAACACTTAAGCTTAGAGATACTCGAATTGAAATTGAGATAAAAGGACTATGACTATTATTTTGCTGATGTCTACTTAGTTCTATGGGCAAAGGTTTTTCTGTGGCAAACTAGTGGCTTTTGGCTTTGAATAAATATGTGTAATTATCATGCATTGCACCTACCAATAAAATAAACACAAAAAAACAGAATAAATTACTTCTCTTAGATGCAAAGTAGGCATCACTGTTTTTCCTGAAACTTTCTCTAATCTTGACTATAAAAATCATACAATAGATATAAGCTTCTAGGTTATTTTACAGATAACAGGGAGCGAGTTAAAACCTAATCATTACATAAATCTGCTCTGTGTTAATATTGTACTCAGTCAATACATAATTGCTGTTTAAGTGTGTCTCCATTCTTTAGGTGTTAGTAACATAAAAACCTATTCCATTAGCCTTGTATTACAAGTTTGTAGTGACAAACTACCGTATGTCAAGTAATTGACTCTCTTTGCTTACTATATACCAGCACAGAACTGTATTATATCTTTTATAATCTTGCAACACAAGGTACTCAGGGAATTCTTTTTAAAAGTAAGATTAATAGAGAAAAATGTGTTTATCACTGGGGCTTTTCCTAAACAAGGCTTATATAATGAGAAATGTCAAAGCATTCCATATGAAAAAAATATCAAAGAAATTTGGGAATGAATCAAATAGGAAGTTAAATTAAGATTCCGGAAGAAACATCTGCAACTGATGAAAAAAATACTTTTTCCAGAAAAAGCATAGCAATTCATTGTGTTGAATATTAAGAAATGCACAATTATACCATTGCCATTATTAAAGAATGTTTTCTATTTCTTAAAATCAAATTATTTACAGTGATGTATTATTTAAGAATCATTAATATATTGCACATAATTTAAATTCTTTAATGTCATTCTCTACAAAGGAGTTAAATTATCATCAGTACTGACCTTACATATTTTAGACAGAAGTGATGCTCCCGGGTATTTCAAGAACAAGATACTTAAATAGATTAAAAAGCTACAGTTGCATCCTTTCAAAATTCAAACTGAATTAAGGTTACAGTAGTGGCTTTCTGTTCTTTCACAGAACATCCAGATGATAACACATCACAGAGCTGTGCAAATTGTGGTTCCAGGAAAAGAAACAACTACCTCCTTTTTCCTGCACCACTTTTTCCTATTTTACTGCTACTGCCAGTAGACTTGCTGGAAGATTTTGAAGAGAAAAGTCTTGTCATGAACTCTGACACATCAGGCAGCTCATGGTTAGAATTCAACATATTCATGGATTGCTCCATTTCCTAAACACATACAAACAAAGGAAAGTAAAGAGAAAGCCATTTCTAAATTATATATTAAAGAATACACACAGTGAATTTTTACAGTTTGCATTTGCTCTCTACCACATACCCCCACTACAGATTCCTCTATTCAGCCAGTGTGAGGAACTTAAAAGAATGTTACATATATAGGAAAAAAACTACTAAAAGCAAAAAAGCATAAAACATGTCTAAAGTAGTCTTACAGGACAATATTGATTCTTACACATTTTGAAAAACTGAAAAATCTCAGTTCTAAGTGTTATTTTTTCTTATAGCTTTTCTTTAAAAAAATGAACAGAGATATATAATCCAAGCATAATATTTGACTATTATAACATTTCAGGATCTAGACTAGAGTGTAATAGGAATAACTTAAAAATAACTTGATACCTGTAAAGAACTACTGAAGACAGAGATAATTCAGAGGAAATAAAAATGAATACCAACTGAACCCCAGCAGCAACAGCCAAAGGCACACAGTAAGCACCACTAAATATAGAAGATTCAGTAAACACCTTGAGTCTCCATTTTGTTCTAGCCCTCCGCTATTCGGCATAATGCATGGTGAAAGGACAATGAATTAAAATAATGTAAGAAATATCATACAATTTCCTATTACTGTGAATTTATCAAAAGTATGGGAATTCTTGCTAAAATCATAATAACAAAGAGAAGGAGAGGACAGCATAAGGTGGCAGAAAGTTTTAGAGACTTATATTAAACACAGAAACTGAATTCCTTTTAACCAAGGTTAGTTAAAACATTTTTATTAGAAATCTGTACTAAACAATTTGCTACAAAAGACCTCTTGATATAATATCAAAGCAGTCAAAGAAATCAAGTCATAGCAGTGAAGAGCACACATGCTCAGCTAGCCATAGATCTGTCCAAGACTTTGCTTTAAATGACAATGTTTACTAGAGCTCCCATATCCAAAAAAGAATATGCTAATTCTTAATAGGAGAGAAGAAAGTTTAGGCAGCAAGTGCCTTTGCTGATGACAAAGGAGTAAAAGCTAACATCCTCCAAATAAGCTTTGATGAAATATGGGATAAACCCACATGGAAAATAAATCTGTTTTTGAAGATTTCCCATTTAATCATGAAATGAGAGGGGATTAATTCTCTCATGGGAATGTTTTCTTGATTTGACTTTGAGATTTAGAGCACCCTACATAGTACTTTGTGTAGGTGGGGAACACAAAACTGTTGAAATTAAGATTATCCATCATATGCATTCTCAAGCACAACAGCTTTATCACATTTGTTTTTCCATGTGGGGGTTTAACTAAAAGAAGGGCTGATGCCTGGGGGAAGAGCATTTTTGTTTCAGGTAAGCTTCATAGGATGTGGTGAGCAACTCACAATCATTTTATGAGAAAGGCAGCCTTACAGGTCCTGTAACTAAATGTCATTTCATCGCCTGAAACTGACTCCATTCTCTTTAAGCTCATCCTATATTTCAGAAGCTTTTTGGGGAAAGCAAATAAAACATGGAAAAAACTAATCACCTTTTATGTTTATGTCTTTTTCTTTTTGCATCATTAATGTTTTTAGCTGAGAACTACTGTATATTTCAATTATAGCAATAAACTAAAAGCTCACTATTATATCTGACACTTTCCTGATTCCGTATATTATATATCTATACTTTTATCTTGATTCAATATTTGCAATTTTCACTTTTGCAAAGCTTACTCACCCGCCTCATGTCAGGATCACTTGTATTGACAACTTTGGGTAGTAATACAAAGATTAGCAATGGAAGGATCATCATCATAACCTTAAACAGAAAAGAAATCAAAAGATATTATTAATTTGTTCTCCATTTGATGCTTTAAATAAATGACTCCTCTTTCAGAATATTTACGTAACTTCAAAACTACCATAGTTGTTTTGTGAACAATCAAAAAGTCATGAAAATAAATTGAATGTGTTATGACTAATCTGAATTCTAATACTTGACTATGATCATTATTTATTTGATGTCAGCTAAAACTACAAGTAGTCCTCGACTTACAACTGTTCATTTAGTGACCGTTCAAAGTTACAACATCACTGAAAAAAGTGATTTACGACTTTTTTCACACTTATGACCATTTCAGCATCTCCATAGTCACTTGATCAAAATTCCAATGCTTGGCAGCTGACTCGTATTTATGACAATTGCAATGTCCTGGGGTCATATGATTGCCTTTTGTGACCTTCTGACAGGCAAAGTCAATGGGGAAGCCAGATTCACTTAACAACTGTGGCAAGAAAGGTCGTAAAATGGGGCAAAATTCGCCTAACAAATATTTCACTTAACAACAGAAATTTTGGGCTCAATTGTGTTTATAAGTCGATGACTACCTGTATGGAACCTTTCACAACAAACTATGGTGATCAGAAATATTCAAGGCACAGCTTCATATGATTCCTTAAGACTGAAAAAAATGGAAACTATCAACCTAAGTTACATTTATCAAATGTGTCCTAAGTAACCATTAAGATTACAAATCTCTTGGGATTATAGCGATGCAAGATGAGCTAAAGCACGTTTGTTCTTTACTATATTAGAAGGAAGGGTCAATACCAAATAGCAGATATTTCTAAAAAAAGTTAAAATGATGAATTTCAGTGGTAACAGTGGTAACAGCAGCATAAAATATTAACAGCTGTTTGATAGTGAAATTGTATTTTTCAGAACTTTGTGAGCACTCATTGAAGGGATTTAAGGGATGGAGGTTGGCTGGAAATGTTTGTTTAGTTAGCTTCCTTGATGCATGCTATGTATTGTACTGTTAAATTTCTGTTTTGTTGTTGTTATTTGTTATTCTTAGTTGATGTTTCAATCCTATTGGGTACGCATAGGTAAAGGTAAAGGTAAAGGTTCCCTTGCACATACGTGCTAGTCGTTTCTGACTCTAGAGGGCGGTGCTCATCTCCGT
>JANHFQ010004383.1:38644-49821 GCA_032468035.1 Aparallactus werneri
TGTTTTTGGGGCTTGACAATCTAGGATGCCGGTGACCTTCACAGGATCCATTTGTATCCCCTTGTCTGAAATACGATACCCAGTCTCAGACTGATGGAAAGCACACTTTGACACCTTAATGTAGAGTTGCTCCTCCCTCAGGTGTTGCAAAACCCATTGCACTAATGGGACATGTTCCTCCCATGTCCTGGTGTATATCAGTACACTAGGATGCCCTATTATAGATACTGGTGGAGGACCCCATTAATAAATTGCATGAGGATGGCTGGTGCCCCATGTAGCCAAAATGGCATGACCATGTACTCGTAGCTGCCAAGGGGGCAGTTGAAGGCCATCTTCCACTCATCCCCCTCCTTGATGTGTACCCTATAATATGCCTCCCTTAAATCAAGTTTGGTAAAATAATAAAATAAAGGGCACAGTCAGTCGAATGGTGCAGTGGCAAAACATCTGATCCCTTCTCATTGAACATCTCAATAAGATCCTGGTATTTGTCTGGGATACCTGCATTGCTAGAGCCACAGGCGCTTTTTCCTCCTTCTGTAGCCTGGTCTGCACTAACCAGCAGTCAAAGGATATGACAATCACCCTCCCACTGGATAATTGGGCACCACTTTTCCATCCAAGCTAACCCTAGGATGAGCGGATCACTAAGCTTGGGCTTGATGATAAACTGGATCAACTCCCTATGTTCTTCCATACTCATCCATATGGGTTTGGTGACAATGGTCACAGGCTTCCCCCCCAGGACTGAGACATCCATCTGTTCAAAACTCATGGGGCACCATAGTGGCCTTGTCCATATGCCTAACTTGTCCACCACCTTTTGGCTGATTAGACAACCAGTGTCCACAAGAGCTTAGTATGCCCTGTCCACATCCTATTCTTTCACCCTCAAGGATACAGGGATTAGGAAGGGGGGTACAGGGTCATTCACCATTGGGTCCTCTGGCTTCTCATCTGAATTGTCAGTTGTCTCCACAATGGGTCGAAGAGCTACTGAGGTCTCTGTGGACTTGGAGGTTTCCGTGGTTTGTATCGCCCCACGAGTTCTATCACATATTCCCCTGGCTCTTCCAGATGACCTCCTGGGGTCAGTTTGGGGTCCTTCTTCAGGCCGGGGTACAGAGGTAGGCACTGGTAAAGGCGGAAGCAAAGGACACTCCACAACACGGAGCCCCAGATGCTTACACCTGAGTCCCATGGGAGTTGGGCGGCCTATAAATTTTAATAATAAATAAATAATAAATAATAAATAAAACAGCGAAGTGTTGCCCAACTGGGTCATGCATCTGCCCACGCTATCATCGTTTCTTTCACCTGTTCTTCCGCCAGCTTATATTTTAATAAGTAATCATAAATCTTTTTTATCAACTTCTCATCTTTCCCTGTTAATAACTCATCTAATTCTGTAGATCTGTTGTAAAAACCATATTGTTTCGAGTCTTTCTCATATCTACATTGTATTAAAAATAATGTATACCATGTTATTATTATTATTATTATTATTATTATTATTATTATTATTATTATTATTATTATTTATTGGATTTCTATGCCACCCCTCTCCCAAAGGACTCGGAGCGACACACAAGCATAAAAAACACACAGTACAAAATTTAAAAATGAATTAAACCAAAAGATCATCCAATAAATACAAATTAAGTTAAATTTAAAATTTAAAAACATGGAAACAAACAGTTAAAAATTAAATGTTGCACTGATTAAATTAAATTAAATTTAAAGGTTGCATCGATCCCTTCTTCCAGCAAGTGTTGTTTTCCCTTGAGTTCCCCTTTTTCATTTAAAATGTCCTTATATCTAATTATCCTCCCCAAATCAATAAAGTTAGGATGTATAAATGCTTCCATTGTAGATAACCATACCGGAATGTTCAAGTAATGATTCTCTTTGGTTTTCTCCCATATCAGTAACAATGCCTTCCGTATCAAATGTCTTTTAAAGTATCCATGAGTTCTACTTCCTTGGTACCATAAAAAGTTATGCCAGCCAGTCTGTAAGTCCTGTCCCTCTAGTGTTAACAATCTTGCATTCCTCAGCTCTATCCATTCTTTTATCCATGTTAACCCTGCTGCCTGATAGTATAATTCCCAATCTGGTAAGGCAAATCCACCTTTATCGCTTGCATCTTGTAACAGTTTCAGACCAGTCCTTGACTTCTTCCTTTGCCAAATAAATTTCAATATCATTTTGTTTATATCTTGAAGTTATTACACATTTCTAAAGATGTCTTGCTATGTATTATAATTTACAATCAGCTGTTTGGGGTTAGCTTTCAAAGGAGAGGGTGTGACTAAATTGACCACAGCCATTTCTTTCTTTAGAGCTGAAGGATGCAACACCATCTTACATCTAACAAGAGGTTGTAACTTGCTTATTCTAAAATAGACATGTGGCATTATTTATTTATTTATTTAGTAAATAAATGCATGTAGCCACCCAACTCATACATAGTGATGCTATAATAGTATATATTGCAATATACAGCATCAAAAACCCAAAGTTGAAAAGACACAATTATTGAAATAGACTGAGTGGGGGGAAAACAGTTTATAACAATTTGAGGGGAGGGATGAATCTTTTTTTAGCCAAATCTTTTCAAAGAACAAAATGGGTGTGTATATTAGCAAATGACAGAAAATAAGGACAATCTCTTATAGACAGGGCATCTGACAAGTAGGGAAATTTTAGAGCAATATATGGATTGCATAGGAGCAGCAATGAAGTATGTTTCAGATTCTTTAGATTACAAATTTATTCATTGTTGTAAATAACACAAGGCGGCAAACATACTTAAAGGTGAATTGGACTGAGAGAGAATGACTGGCCCAGCCGGTTTTCATGTCTAAAGCAGGACTCGTACTCACAGTCGCCTGGTTTCCAGGCCAGCATCTTAAACACTGCACCAAATTGGCTCTCCACTAATTAAACCACTAACTAATCCCACTAACCCCAAGCAACATGGCAAACTATTATGGAAATTATAGTCCAGAAAGCTGCCAAAACTGTCATACAACAGTATGGTTGGAATTAAATTCAGCAGTGTGATTGCTGAGTGCACACCCAGAGTGGTTGGACAGTTCAAGGAGAAAGGGCAAGTGAGATGTTATAAATGACTCCTGTTCCAGATTTTCCAATTTTACTCAACATGTTCTAACCACTTTCCTTTTCTTAGCTGTCAGACAACTGGCATGAAAAAAAGAATGCCCTTTGGCATATATACTGATTGACATATCAGAGCTTGCTTTGTAATTTGTAATTAAAATCACAACTTGTTACTAGATCTTTAACTACCATCAAAACTGCAGACCCAACTCAAAGGTAAGCCCCTTCTGACTGATTGACATATCAGAGCTTGCTCTCGACCTTGCTGTGCACCCAAAAATGGAAAATGGACTTTTTTAGAAAGTTTGCCCACCTAATTAACCCTTCCATTAAAAATCCCTAAAATTTCAAGGATCCCCTATATTGCACAGTACTGAACCCCCATGATTATCTAATCAGTTATCTATAAATTGATGCATTATTTAATTATTGTACTGTTTGTTTAAATTATATTCCATCCTCTATTCAGAAGCTCAAAATGGTGTTCATAGCAAACCCTCTAACATTTGGCTTAAACATTAATAACTTTCTCAGCTCAGAGCGGAATTGCTGTTTTATGGCAAAAAAGGCTGTTTGACATTTCTGGATGCATTCCAAGGCTCCCCGCGACAGCAGCAAGGGAGCCTAGATCCTTCTCTTTCTTTCTGATGTTGCTTCTTTGCTTACTTTCTGCAAGAGATGTACTAGCAGTATGGAGAATGAGGAGGAGGCAATTAGGGAATGGGGTCTTATCCAAGACTCTTCTAAACCGGAGAGGAATATTTACTGTAGTAAATGCACAAATACATATGTGTCTCTGGATATATGTTATCAAGTTGATTATTGATCCTTAGTAACCACATAAATAGATCTTCTCCAGAAGGATCCATCCTCACTTTGGTTCTTCAGTTCTTCCAATTATGTCTTCATTGCCTCTGTCATTGAGTCTATCCATCTTCTTCTGGTCATCCTACTCTCCTCTTTGCTTCCACCTTTCCCAGCATTATAACTTCTCAAGAGAGCTAGTTCTTTGCATAATGTATCCAAAATATGGTAATTTAAGCCTAGTTATTTGTACCACAAGTGAGAAGGCTGGGTTGATTTGTTCATCCATTTATTTGTTTACATGGTATTCTCAGGCATCTTCCTCACAACACCAAATTTTAATAGCCTTCCAAGGGTTTCATCACTGCTCTGCCAAGTTCTAGTCTGTTATTTCTTGACTGCTAGTTCCTTTTTCATTGTGATTTTTGGGAAACACGCATTTGTTATATGGGGGCACAATGGCTCAGTGGTAAAAGACGCTGAGCTTGTTAGCTTTCCAGCTGACAGGCCAGGTTTGAGACCTGAGTGCCATATGACAGGATGAGCTCCTGTTACTTGCCCCAGCTCCTGCCCACGTAGCAGGTCAAAAGCATGCAAAAGCGAGTAGATAAATAGATATCACTTTGGTGGGAAGGTAACAAAATTTCATGTGCCTTGGTGTATAATTATGCTGGCCACATGATCATGGAAATGTCTTCAGACAATGCTGGCTCCCTTGGCTAGGCAACGGAGATAAGCACCATCCCCTTATCTTTACATTTCTTATGGTTTAGATTTAATGTGTTGCCTGACCCAAACACCCTTAATGGTGGGACAGTTACCCGGGCTATCAGAAAACACATTACAAATCTAAATAATGAGCTGAGAAGCAACAGAATCCCTAGTGTTTTTGTAGAAACTACTACAGATCTTGTAAAGTTCAGTCCTGCATGTTTCCCATGTTCTTTTTAAATCTTGGCCTTGTTAATATAATTCTTTGTAGCTTTCTGGGTATTTTAGGAAAGAGAAAAGTGACTAATTTAAAAATGAAGGCTATTGAATACTTCCCAATAAGGGTATGTTTGTTACACAAGTGGGCCAGTGGTGGGATTAACATCTTTCCCCTACAGGTTCTGTGGGCGTGGCTTGGTGGGTGTGGCTATGTGTTCGGCCAGTCAGAGGTGGTATTTGCTGGGGTCAGCCAATCAGAGATGGTATTTTCCGGTTCTCAAAATTATCGCTGCCGGTGCTACAGAACCTGTTGGAACTGGCTGAAGACCACCTCTGAAGTGGGCTACATTTGGCCCTTTAGCGGTAGTTCAATTCAAAATTTTCAGAGCCTAACCAGCAAACCAATGAGAGAGAGATGATGGGGATTGCAGATCCAACAGCAAGGTACCATGTTGCTCACTTTTGACTTGTTGGGGTTGGGCAACCTTCCAAGGATTACAAACAACTTGTAATCCCCAGGTCTCTTTTGATTGAACAAGATTTAATGGCTGACATTGATGAACAAATTGCCAAATTATCCACGTTCCAACCACAAAAGAAAAGTGGTGTGTTAGCCTTAGAATTTCAACAGACATCAAAACAGTGTAAGAAAACCTTGTGCCCTCGAAACCAGCGGTCCACAACCTTTTGGGCACCAGGGACCGGTTCTGTGGAGAGAGGTTTTTCTGCGGACCAGAGGGGGAATGCTTTCGCATGCTATCTGCATCCCATGGATGGGGCTTTGCTTTTTTTTTGCGGACCGGTTTCTGGCATGCTGTGGCTCGGTGCAGTCCATGGACCAGGAGATGGGGTCCCCTGCTCTAAACAGCCCCATTGCCTGCTTGGGCAAACTCATCCAGTTGCTAGTGCCTGGATTCTGAAAATGAATACTGATCAGTAAAGTGACAAAATTCTACCTACTTTCATTGTTGGATAGGGAAGTGAAAGCTAAGATATTTTTTCTGAACCAACCAGACCCTGAGTCACACTGCTGAATATATATATAAACCACCACTGCTAGGCTGAAGCTTGATTGAGACTGGAACATTTTCTTTCTTTGAATCATTAAAAAAAGTTCTTGACAAATATCTCCCACAAATATTTCTCTGGGTGAGGACCTATTTCGTACATCTTACCCCATGAGATGAATCACGGAAAATAGATCATCTCGGCTTTTCTTCCTTGTCAGCAGAAAATCCATATTGGCTATGGATTAGCAGGACTGATCTTGCCCTTTCACCACCAGATGTGTTGAGTTGGGGCAAGGCTTTTGTCCTAATCAGAGATGTTTGGGACTTTGCTCCTTCCTTAGGCAAATCATGGGGCTTCTACTTCCTTAGTGTAGCACATAAGGAGCTTTCCCCCCGGAGAAGTCAAAAGACGCACAGTGAAATCTGATGGTTGTTATTTCATTTGCATTTCATTAATTGTATTTCAATGCGACCTTCTTTGGGGAACTCAATAGATATGGAAGAGAGTTCTTCTCACATTTCCCCCATGGCAACATGTCTGTCAGGAAGCTGAGCTGAGGGAGACACTGGCTGACCCTGTCAGCTCTTTGCTAGGATGGGGACTTCAGTCTGAGTCAGAAAATGTTCCATTGGGTTCAGAGCAACTTCATGACTCTTTGAATGAGTACATGAGAAAGAAGGGAAATAAAATCCTGTTATGGTTATGTTTACAGTATAACTGTGTTTATAACTACAAGCAGCAGCCTTCTCTCCTTGACACACTGGACTACAATTCATCATCATCATCAGCTCACATGGTCGGTGGCTGGGGAGTCTGTTCAATGCTAGGACAAGTGGTGTGTGTGTGTGTGTGTGTGTGTGTGTGTGTGTGTAAGAGGAAACCAGGTTCTCATAGAGCAGTGGCCCCCAACCTTTTGGGCAAAGAGATGGTTCTGTGGAGAGAGGTTTTTCCATGTACCGGAGGGGTGATCTATAGTTAATGTATCAGGCTAGAAACCAGGAGACTTTGAGTTCTAGTTCTATCTTAGCCATGAATCCATCAGTCACTGCCTCTCCCAGCCCTAGGAAGGAGGTCATGGCAAATACTTCCGAAATCTTGCCAAGAAAACTGCAGGGACTTGTCTAAGCAGTCACCAGAAGTCAGTTTTGACTGGAAGGTGCACCTACATATGCAAATGCTAAGCATCCAGTCTCTCTTTAAATGAGGTGATGCAGTATCCCTTTGGGTGTGCTAATCACATATTCTTCCTTTGATTTTAAAAAGGAACCCACTCATCCCATTGCCTTTCAAAGCCAAATTTCCCCAAGGGAGCTTGAAACGGGCTTATCCAGCAAGGCTGACACAGTCCCCAGCTGCTGCTCTCTTTGGATATCTTTGGATATCAGCTCCCATCTTCTCTAGAATTTAAGCTGTTCTGGCTGGGAATGATGAGATCTGTAATCACACACTCTATTCCTGCAGTTTTTAGAAATCAGCCTTATTTAGCATTTACCTTTTTGACTAACTAGGCCAGTATGGGTGATGAGCTACTGCAGATCTGCTTGGCCAGGACTGCCCAGCCAGCTGTCAGCAGACCAGCGGAAGGCATGAAGGGCCTATTGGTCCCTCGTCTGCTAGTTTGCTTGCCCTATATAGTGTACTTCCTGCTGCTTCGAATGGGCAGGGCCTCCTATGATCATTTCCTCTGCACATTGTTCTGAATTTGTCATTATGGGGAAATAACAGAGAAACACCCTTTATCCCTGTTCTTTGGCCCAAAACTGTACTGATGGTGGAGGGAGCAGACAGCGCTGTAAAATATAGCCAAGGAATGTGGAATTGTAAATACAGACTCATTGGGCTGTTCAGGAGTCTAGTCTGTCACCATAAAATGGTCCGGCATTCGCGGCTCGATGAGCAGATTCCTGCCCGGTTTTCCTGCTGATTGAAAAGACTTTTTTTTTCCTTTTCAGCCAGCAGGAAAATCTAGACAAGGTGGGAAAAGCCGAGGCTTGAAGACCATGGCAGTAGCCTACCTAACAGGGCTGTAGGGTTCGTTACAGTGATTTGTAATTGAAGAAAGGTTCTGCATTTACTGGAACAAATGTCAGTGTTATATTACAATGTTATTGAATTCTAGCGTTGTGAATCCAAGCGGTCTAAAAGCTATATCTTTCCCTGTGGTGGGTATAATTGTTCCGGGTTATTGAGCAGAAGGAATCAGGGCTGCATTTAAGAGCAGATCCCCCAGCATTTCCTGAGATTTTAAGCTAAGCAGATCCTTAACTCAGGAAGCCTGAGAGTTATCATCCTAGCTAGGGGAGTACAGGTAGTCCTCAACTTACGACCACAATTGAGCTCAAAACTTCTGTCGCTAAACTATTTTTGTTGGGTACGTTTTGCCCCATTTTACGACTTCTTTTGTCACAGTTGTTAAGTGAATCACTGCAGTTGATAAGTAATTAACCCGGTTGTTAAGTGAATCTGGCTTCCCCCATTGACTTTGTTTGTCAGAAGGCCGTAAAAGGGGATCCCATGATCTTGGGACACAGCAACGGACATAAATATGAACTAGTTGCTAAGCATCTGAATTTTGAACACATGCTCATGGGGATGCTGCAAAGGCCCTAACTGTGAGAACTGGCCATAAGTCACATTATCAAGTTCCATTGTAACTTTGAACTATTGTCATTCGAGGACTACCTGTAGACACATTTGCTCAGCAAACTGTCAGCATTGACGTACAGATCAGTGTTGTGCTACTTCTTTAGGCCCCTAGAAAGGCTGTGCGGTATCCCTCTTTTGGGGAAGTAGGGATAGAGTGTAGGAGAGGTGTGAAGGAATTTTCAGTTGTACAATACAGTGTTACAATAAATCCACCTATTCCAAAGTTTCATTTTCATTGTTCATTTGTGTTCATTTTGTTGTTTGGATTTTTAAAGTAATGTACTGACTACATTAAATGGGGTGTGATGGCAAAAGGTTTAGGAATCCCTGCCCCAAAACAATGTATATGGCATATAAAAGGCTTGTGAAGCAAGCAAGAAATGTAACTGGAAAAGAAGGTATTCAGAAGCTAGAAGGATTGTGCCTAACAATGACAACAAAATCCAGACTGAAGCTCACAGGAAGTACAGCTCTCTGGTTCTGTAGAATCACCCTGCCTAGAGGACCTCTGCCCTGGGCCCTATACCCATCAACCCTGAATTGTTCCATTGTGTGGAGGATCTTCGTTCAGTAGTAATTGCAAATCTTATTACTATCATTGTTGCAGCCAATCAAGTAGCATATATCTAATTTGGTGCAAAGTACTTCACACAGCTGGTTGTTAAGGATGTCTCTCAATGCAATATGCAAGGACATCTGGTGGTTAAAAATGTATTGCACATAGTGCTAGCACTATATATTAAAGAATATTTGGAACCTTGTATTTACGGCCTTTCTTGCCACAGTTGTTAAGTGACTCACTGCAGTTGATAAGTTAGTAACTTGGTTGTTAAGTGAATCTGGCTTCCCCATTGACTTTGCTTGTTCAAAGGCCACAAAAGGGGATGCCCTGACCTTGGGGGGACACAGCAATGGCCATAAGGATTCACCAGTTGCCATGCAACTGGTTTTGCATTTTGATCACGTGATCTTGGGGATGCTGGAAAGGTTTTGTAACTGTGAAAAATGGTCATAAGTCACTTTTTTCTGTGCCATCGCAACTTTAACAGTCACTAAATAACTGTTGTAAGCCGAGGACTACCTGCATTCAATAAATTATGATTAATGCATTTTATAAACACAGTCACTCTTCAGAAAAGCTCCAGTGACCAGATTGGCTAATAAATTGGCATTTTGTCTGGTCAGGAAATTATTTGCGTTTGAATCCAATTTTATCATCCTGCACATGTGCATAGACATACACACATGAACACCCCTTCTCTGTTGCTATTCCAATTCAAATGCAAAACCCTCTCTTGTATCAGGGTGTGTGTATGTTTGCAGAAAGGCAAGACACTGACTTTGCAAGGTTGGTATTAAGGACCCACAATTCCTGAGGAGTAATACCCTAAAGTGTTTGTCCCCAGTAACATCAAATGACAACTTCTGCACAAATTTTCCCAGAAGTGCTGTGACGGCCTAGCTGTTTCCAGTCATTGGAGTAATCTTGGTTTGGACTTAGCCTGTCGGGTGAATGCAACCAATGGTGACAAACATAACAAACCACAGTTCATTCAGAGCCTTGATTGAAATGATGACAGCAGAGTTGCACTGTAAGCTGACCCCTTTGTGTGCACATGCGATGTCTCAACATATGTGCCAAAGGAGCTAAGTTTGCCACCGAAAGAACAAGACTGTTTTGTCAATCTCTCTCAGTGACAGCCCTGCGGTCACCTCTGGAGTCTAGATAGAGCACACACAGCGCTCTCTTTTTCTGTTTTGTGCCACAGTAACAACCATTTGGCAAAAAAAGGGTGACTGCTTCTAAACACACAGTGAGCTTCCATAGCTAAAGGCAAACCAGAACCTGGCTCTCTCGGGTGCTTTCCCAGTCCCTTAACTTTACCCCAGGTTGTAGGATACCAGTTAGATCCAATTTATTGAATCCTTTCTCCCTCTCTTTACATACTGTGGGACAATTGCTGAGTTCTTAAATTAGACCAGCTATTTGCATATCCATCTGTGTGAGTTCTCCCCTCAAGGGATCATATAGGGAGGACCTGTCCCTTTCTGAACTAAGTCCTTTAATTACATTTAGTTGTGGAAGAAGGCAAGCAGAGGATGCAAAATGGAGAGTTTTCCTACCCCAAACTATAATCTGCTGCATAGTGTTCTTCTGGCTCACCAAAGCTGATGCAGCCTTGATTTGCCTTATCTGCTGACAAATACCGTACATTTTTATCTTTGTAATTTTGTGGGGAACTTCTTTTTATGCTGGTTTCTTTTAATTTATCAATGTAATAAATGCCAGAGGGAGACCTTTAGATTGATGTCATTCTGCTTTAGCAGTTTCATTCCCCAGGAATATTGTAGGTTAAGCTGTGCAGATTGACAAATTGATTGCTTCCTGGAATGGAACAAACCCTTCATCAAAAAATCCTTTGGAAATCTGTACAGTAATAGCCTTTCCCAACATCCTTCTGGAAATGATGTTGCAGAATTCTTTTAATTTCTGTTTCTATTTTGTTTCTGCACAAATTTTCCCAGAAGTGCTGTGACGGCCTAGCTGTTTCCAGTCATTGGAGTAATCTTATGGGAATCTGAATTTTGATCACGTGATCTTGGGGATGCTGGAAAGGTTTTGTAACTGTGAAAAATGGTCATAAGTCACTTTTTTCTGT
>JANHFQ010004384.1:0-12203 GCA_032468035.1 Aparallactus werneri
CAATTTAGCCTAAGGTATCTTGAAAAATCCATATTTATTAAAAGTTTATTAGACGATTTAGAAATCAGCACAAGAACAGTGTTTGTATAATGCTCAAATAAAGTTTTTTTTATATATGATCATTTGCTCAATTGCATGCTTTATTTCTAGAATTTATCAAGTATTGAACTTTTATATGACCACTGAAACTGGGTTAAATATTCTTTTACAAAAATAAGTATAAAACTTTTCCATTCATTCTGCTTCAGGAACCTTGTTTTATAATAAAACTGTGCAATAATAAACTTTAATTAAAAACTAATGTATATAGATTGTTTAAAATAATTATATAGGTTTATATACTGGATAGTAATGATTTTAAAACAAAATAAAAAGATGTTAAAAGAAAAAAGGGAACGAAAGAGAAGAGAAGCAATAAATGAACTATTTAAAGAAAATGTAATCGATAAAAATATGCACACACTTGCATAAACTAGAAATTTTCTTAGAATTTTTAAATTTAATTTTTCCAAATTTTTAAATTTGGATTTTTTAAAAAATTCAAAGGTTCTTAACATTTATTTAATAGAAACTGAAAATATATTACTACTAACTTGGTATTTTTTAAAATTTCTTGCCATTTTAATTATGCTTAAATTAAGATAGTTCTCTGAAACTCTTATAGGTCTACAGTCCTGAATGTTCTTCTAATTTAAGATGCAACGTTATTATTTAAGAAAATTTGCATAGATAAATAACTGCAAAGAGAAATTAAAGCAATTCCCTTCCTTCCTCTCCAGAGGCTGCCAGAAATTTAAACGGAGTTAAAATAAATGCCTTTCTTTCCTACTGCTTTTAATGATAGAGCTCGGGACCACCTCCACACGGGATATTTTACCTCCCCCCCCCTTCAGATATTAACCTAGAGTTCTGGACATCATGCCTCCCAACCATTAAATGAGCTGAGCAATGTTTTATTACAGATCTCTGTGGCTGAGCTTAGAGAGGCTTTTAAGTGCTCTGGCTATGCCATTCTTCTGCTGCAGATTGTTGATGCTGCCACAGAATGACAGAGTGATGTGCCTTGAATTCCAATGAAGATCAGTGGTGCTTTGCTTTGGGATGGTTTTTTTCTCTTCCCCATAAAAAGTGAGTACGTTGTTGTTCAAGCTGTACTATGTGTTTCCTATTGTAGGAGGCTTTTCAATTGGAAAGTCTGATAAGGAACAATAATACTTCAGAACTTTGTGAGATATTATGACAATAGCAAAGGCCTTTCATACTTAAATTTTAAACGGAGATTTCCAAATTAAGAATTAGGACTGTATAGGGAAGAATGTTGGTAGAGAAATATAGAGTATAAAAAGCAAAATCTGGAAGAATACTTGCCACAGATACGTTTCCCCCAAAATTACAGTTTATTGATACCATTTCTTTCAGTGGACAGCTTTTGTGGGTTTATAGGCAACTCGGTGGCCTAAATGCATGTGTTTTCACATACTGTTTAACGGATTAAAACCTTACAATGTGTCCTCTCCATCTGCTGCTTTAGTCTGGTATTCTTGGATGCGCTATCTTTCTTTTTTCTAACAGTAATGCTCCAATCCCTACTGCTTAACAAGTGTGTATGAAACAGATTTTAAGGGATCCAACTCTGATTACCACAGTTAGCCCATTAACACTATGTATTTACAGTGGATTATTAAAAGGGAAGTAGGGGTTAAGTCACTAGGTCTTTTGTTTCCCCAGGGGTTAACCTGGCAGGCTGTCTGGCACACACAGGAGGGCTGACAGGTAGAAGGATTTGTGTAAGCAGTGTGCATGAGAGCCAACAAGGAAAACTGAATGCTGTGGATTAGTTTTGGATTATGTTGTCAGAGTGAAGCCTGATGGACAAACTGCAGAGGAATAAAATGCAATCTGTTTGGGGAGAGGGACACTGTGCACAGCATTCATTTTTCAAAAAATGGCAAGAGAAATCATTAATAATTTGTAAATCTGGGTCAATTAGCTTTTTCCTTTGTTATCCCATGAACGTGAGTTTGTCACTTTTCTGTTTCATCTCTTCTTGATGAGGGATAGGAAGAAGAAGATACACACACACACACACACACACACACACACACACACAAAGATAGACAGATTTCTGAAGCTTCAATTTTAACACCTGTGGTTGCCCTTGAAAAAATTGGTGACTCTCCTTTTATGACACTTTTATGGCATTATCCTTCCTTCCTATTATGTCAATATTTGATTCCTGTGTAGGCACAACAGAAAAAGTACTATATGTATTGCAATATTCTGGCCAAGATGGGTAGGATATTTTCATTGCAAAATTCACAGATAAACTAGGCACTCACTTCTTGTTAAGGCGTGATTAGATGAATAAAGAGCTGCAAGATCTGTTACTGGAATTATCTGTATGTCTGTGCTGATATTAACTGGTAGTACTTGGAAATTAAATAGCTTGATATTTCATAGTTCACATGGGCAATATCTTTGATAGATCAAACATATCTACCCTCGAGTCTTAATTACTAGACCAAACTGGCTGTAATTTATACATTTACATATTTGCTTTTATATAAATTTATATTGATTCATCATGTATACATTTGAATATTTAAGAATTTTTTATATATTTAAACTTGATATGTTGGCAAATGCCACATAAATTTGAAAAATAGACTTTAAAATACCGTGAACTAATGGTCCAAGATTTAACATGGAAAATTATGACATAAACTGGGTAAGGAGATTGGATTATCAAGGTTATAAAGAACAATAATATTAAAATAAGCTGAATTTCATATATGAGGTTCACATACATGACGTTTTACAGCAAGGATGAGAACCCTTTCTTTGTAGGCTTATGTGGCCTGCCATGCTAATTAGCCTGACTTGTGCAGCCTTAAACATAACTTCTTCCTCTTCTTCCTTCAAGCCATTCCTTCACCCAAGTGTTGCTCCCCAATTTTAAGCTTTCAAAATGCAGAATAACTCAAGTATGAATGTTGCATATCTTTCTGATCATGAGAAATGAGCAAAGAATTAAGCAAATAACTTCTGATAGTTGAATCTTGGTATGCTTTCTCAAGCAGGAGGTGCAGTCAAAGTGATTAAAGGAAGAAGAAAGGTTTCGTTGGTGCTCTTTAATATTGGCTGTTTTCTTGTGGACGTTTCATTAAACTCTACCCTCTACTAGCACTGATGATATTACCTAGGTTGGTAATGAAATGTCTGCAAGAAAACAATCAAGCTTAGAGAGCACCAAGGACCTTGTAGTTCAACTCTGAAGTACAAATATAATCTTTTATTAGTTTCCTACTGGTTTGGTGAATTGAGAGAATGTGTACAATATAATGTATATATAATGGTGAAATGCACAATATAATGTATATATAATGGTGAAATGCGTCCAGGTGCAGTTAAGGGGTCCCTGCTTTGTCCTAATTTGGGGGAGGGAAATTTGAGTGCAAAATGAGATGGAGAAAAATAGTCATCACGTCTTCCTGAAGAAAGAAATGGATGGTATCTAAAGGTGGGTCATGTCTTTAAGCAGGTATGAGTTTAAAGATTGGCCTTTGATAGCATATGTTTTGCCATAGCTATTATAAGATTGAATGTAGCTCCTGGATTGATGTCAGTTCCCTGGATCTATGCTGTAGGCTCTTGAAATCTGACTGCTAACTAAAATTTATTTTTACCAATTAAAACAAAAAACTTTTGTAGCTGTCCCATGTTAATAACTGATAATTTCTTTTTTTCCCTTGATGACTGTTTTTTGTACTTAGAGAATGCCATTTCAGCCAATATCAATGATAAATACTACAGAAAAATAATGTTTTAATATGAATTGCCCAAAGCATACTTTTTAACTTTGCAATAGTTTATGAGAATTTTCAAAATAAATACAAATAAGAGGAAAAGTGGGTAAAAGTGAATTGTATCAGATATTCTTTATTTAAGAAGTTCTAAATAGTTCCTAAGGATTTTTTCCCTTATTGATCTAAAAGATATTAAGCAATGAATGATGCAAGTTTTTCTCCACCCCAAAAGTCAATCATTATTTTAAGGTACAAATCTGAAATCCCAAATATTATAGGAAATAAAACAAACCAATTAGAAATGCTATTGTAATTCTTGAAACAGAATATGCATTATAAGAAATATAACTATTCAAAAGATAAATTTCATGGTTTTCAGTGGCATTTATTGGTAAATAAAAAATCCATAGGTCTTAGGAAGAATTATTTCTAAGTAAATATTTATAGACATAATGCTGTTTCCCACTTTATAAGCAAATAAATGTTGGAGTAAATACTGTATATGAGTGCTAATAATTATATTTCTTTCTTCAACTGGATTTTCATAAAATCACAGTAGATTAGGTTAATGTGTTAATATGCATGTCCTATTGGGTTCTGTAGATAAAAAGAAAAGGAACTTGCCAACTAACATCCGAAAGTTTCACAAGATACATTTCCACAAAAGCTTGAACGTGGAATAGCACAGCAAAAAGGTAAAGAGACAATTTCATAGAATATTCTTCCTCATAAAACTCTTACTTGAATACCAGGTGAAAAAAAGGTCAATGAAAAAAATGAGGCAGAATTCTAGAATAAATAAATCCTTGAGAGGCACAGAAAATAAATTGACTGCTGGGTGACAACTTTATTTTAACATGCGTTATCTGCAGTATTCTTTTTTCCCAAGTTCATACCCATCCTACACAAGTACAAATATACATTCCTTATTGTCATATTTCCAGCGGGAGAAGAAGAGAAGGAAAAGTGCATTTTTAAAAGTGTGCCGAGGAATTTTGACACTGTCAGAAATATACATGCTTCAGCCTTAAAATCCAGAAAGACTTTTTATTCCCTAGGACCTAATGGTACATAAATAGCCATCATGTTATGTCCTTCAGGAAAAATAGCATTATATAAAATACGTAAAAATGATAAGAAAGAGTAAATAAAGGTAATATGACATGCTATAAAGAAAAAGAAATATAGTTAAATAGACCTTACGCCAACATTGCTTACTATACTTCTTCATAACTTTCTGTCCCTGAAAACCATCTTTGTTTCCATTACTGACATAGTTTGTTTTCAATGCTGCCTTTTTTTCTTCAAATATGTCACCTGTTTCTTTTGAGAGATCTCCTGTATTTCATCTACTTCTTATATACTTTTTCTTCTCTCAACTCATCTATTCTTCTTTTTTATATTTGTTTGTTATTCAGTCCTTATTCATTCTCTTTATATGATCAAACTGCCTCAATACTCTTATTTCCTATTGGCTAGTCATTTTTGCAGTCATTCATCCTGATTCATCCATTGCCCATTCATTCTTGACTATTTCTTCAGGTTTTATGACATTTGTTAAGTACCCTATTCCCCCTGCATTCAGTGTATTTTTGTATTTGTATCCAACATTCATTTCCAAATAATAAAATGGCCATAAGCACATTCTTCTACACTGCTATTTTAGGTCTCAACAAACTGCACGTTACCCATTTTTTAACCAATGTTCATATCTATTAAAATTTATCTGTTCATGTTATAATCTTTATTGAACATGCACAAACATGTTTGAAACAAAAATATGTTCTGGCTGAAGTAGTAGACAGTTTATCGGATCTTGATTGTACGCACAAGACTGTTATCTCTTCCCCAGGGAACAGAGTCAGTCTATGGTATTTCACTTGCAAACAGCATCTGATATTAAATTGCTGACATTGGTTCCTAAAGAACTCAGGGTTTCCATTAGTAGAGTTTCGTGCCTGTGCTGCTTCTCTTTTTAAAACATATGAGCACCATCATTTAATGACCACAAGCCATTCATCCAGAAGAATAAAATAAACATTACAATTATTAATTCTGTTTCTCAGTATCCAGAACCATTATTTTACTAAATTATGCGATTCAAGTAGGAATATTCATTAAATTTCCTTTTTCAGAAATGGATAATACATGACAAAGTATAATAAAGCATGTTTGTGTCCCCTTCTTCAATAATTTCCATTTTCCCTCCAATATACCGTCCCAATATTTTTTTAATATAAAGGAGGTTAAGCAGTAATTCAAAGATATAACCTAAGCAATAAATTATCTGTTGATCCCATCGCTTCACTGAAAAGAAGTGTGTAACATCAATCCATTTGAACATCTGGCTTATGAGGAAATGACTTAATGCATGATTTATACCAAATGTTTTGGTAGCCCCAAAAAAACAAGCAGTTGTGGTTGATTTATTGTAAACCAACATAATCTTAAACAGCCTGGGATTCAGATATATAAAAGACGGTCTTCTCCAATTAGTTCCATAGAATAATTGGTGGAAATGAAATATGATCGGAGGAAGAAATTAAACCCCTTGTCTCTGATTGCTTGGGTTCCAGAGGTGGTATTCAGCCAGTTTCGACAGCTTCTGTAGAACTAGTAGCGATAATTTTGAGAACTGGCAAATGCCACCTCTGATTGGCTGACCCTGGCAAATACCACCTCTGATTGGCCAAATGCATAGCCATGCCCACCAAGCCCTGCCCACAGAACTGGTAGGGAAAAATTTGAATCCTACCACTGTTGGGTTCCAATCCAACCTTAACAAGAAAGAAAAAAACAATAGTGCATCACTAAACTAATTAACATATCATTTGTCTCTAAGCACTTTTGAGGCTGAGGAAATTTACATTTAAAATCTAAAACATAAATCCATTACAATGTTATCTACCAGCTTTTTTAGCAGAAGATCTTTATCATATATGCATAATTTGATTGCTTTACTCTGCTCAAGTAGCAACTTCAAGTATATGGAATCAAAAGAGCTATCAAATAAGTTCTGTCTCTGCTGTCAACGTTCCAATGAAACTCTCCATATCCATTCAGCACTCAGAAACAAAGTCCATCCAAGTACGAATTTATTAAAGAAGTCATGTTGGCACATCTGGGAAAACCCGAATCTGAGAATTCCAGGTTTTCCCTTCCCCAAATGAAATTCAAAGATCAATCCCATGCACCCATCAGTCCATCACATGTCCCTATCAACTGTCATTCTGCTAGAAGCCATTCCTTCACTCACGCCCATCCAGGTGCAAGTTGACATGTTCTTGAACTTCAAAAAGAATGTTATTGAGTCTAATCAACTACTCACTATAATTTCCCCCCTCCCAAATTCCCCGGCTCTCACTGTGGCAGCCTCAAAGCTTCTAAGAAAATATGGCTATATGGCTTCAATGGCTGACAACTGCTGTGTTGATATGAGATATGCAATGCCTTTCCAATTATTTTAATCCCAAACTATTTAACATGTCTTCAAGATTGGACATGAGGATAATCACATGTATAACCTCAGTCCAGAGTATTTGTTTGTTTTGAGTTCACATGTAAACATAGAATAAGTTCTAAATACTGTAAAACCAATATTTTTCAACATCCTTCTTGACTATCACTTGCCCAAGTATTTATGTCAAACTTTCACTCCAATACATGACACATTCCCATATAAACTTTTGTGCAAGTTCTGTTTATCAGGTTGCTTTAGCCAAATCCATCAGGCATCCATCTGCTTTGAAGTATGTCACGCAGATCACAAATATTGAAATCCCCTGCTAGAAGAAAACTATAAAGGGTCATTTATTGTAAGCATCCTCTTTTCTCTTTGCACTTACCCCAATGTTTAATCAACAGTAGTGCCTTAGGAAAATATAATTACTATATTTTGTTTATTTATTATTATATTTATTTTATTTTATTATTGGGATAATAAAAAGGCATAATTTTGCCTAACTTATTCTAAAAACAGTTTGCATTGGTTTGACTCTTCTCTACCCTGTGTCCAAGGTCAATCACTGTTCTCAAGTTATTTGTCTTAGTTCATCTGATGGGTTGATGCCTCTGAATGTTCTTCTGACTAGCAACTTGTTAACCTGGTTTACCCTGCAATCACTTTCTTGAGTCAACACTTCAAGCATGTATTCGATACACTCTCTTCCAAATGTTGCCTCCAATTTGCAAAGAACAGTGAAGCCCAGGAATTGATAAATGTAGTGGTATAGAAAAATACTTCTCTAATCCTGAAAGAAGATGCAGCAACTCAATAACTTTTAGTATCACCACACCAAACTTCAAAATTAACAAAATAAAAGGAAATCAATATTAACCATTTGGGATTTTCGGAATGTGGGTGATTGCCTGAAGTTGACATCCTTATTCTGGATTTGCATTTCTGTACTTCAACAAAGTATGTACATCTTACATGCATCCCCAACTTGATACTCCAACTAATAAAAATAGTCAAAATCCAGCATTCTACTCTGATGGATTTCCCTAAGACAACATCTGATCTCTGGATTTTGCTGTAACCACTTAAATTCTTTCATTGTATATGTCTATCTAGATTTTTTAGTATTTTCTTTGCACATATAAAAAAGCATTAAACCTGAAATAGGATGTAGCTAAACAATACTGATATATTATTTAGTTATCTCAATAATGCTTTTCTTTGATGAGCAAGGGACAGCATCTATAACGAAGGGACACAATTCTGTTAGCAAGGATCATTAGACTGGACAAATGCCTTTCTCCCTTGTGTTTTCTAGATAAGGGAAGCCTATCTAATAGTCGAATTCCAAAAGTCACACAGCATAGCATTACAGACCCCCTGAGTGTTACTTGAGAGTTCATGCCCTTTTTCATCAAATACCCCCATGACATTTGCCTAGGAAGGGGCATGCTAATTATAGGGATTTAGCAGACAGTGTCACAAAATTTAGCAGACATTTCATCACAAAAAATCTTCAGCAACTCTTATTCTTCTACAATTGCTTACTTGTCTGTGCAAACAAATTAAAGAGCCTTTTCAACCCACTCCACTTTATTAGCATGAACTTTATTTGTGGTAGGCCTGAGATTCAACAAGGCTTTTAAAATAATCAAATTCTTTTGACTGAGAGAGTTAGCAAGCAATTTTTTGATTGAAAAATATAGTATATGACATGTTCTTTGCAGCTTAAATAATCATATTTCTTTTTTGTCAATACACCTCCATAATTTCTGTTGCTAAGTGAGACAGTTGTTAAGTGAGTTTTGCCCCATTTTATGACCTTTCTTGCCACAGTTGTTAAGCGAATCACCGCAATTGTTAAATTAGTAACATGGTTGTTAAGTGACTGTGGCTTCCCCATTGACTTGATTTGTCAGAAGGTTGTAAAAGGTGATCACATGACCCCGGGACACTGCAATCGTCATAAATATGAGTCAGTTACCAAGCATCTGATTTTGATCATATGACCATGGGGATGCTGCAATGGTCATAAGTGTGAAAAAATAAAAATAAGTCACTTTTCCCAGTGCCATTGTAACTTCAAACAGTCACTAAAAACTGTGTTAAATTGAGGTTATCTGTATATTTGCAAATTAAGGATAAGGAAGGCCTTCTTGCTGTGTAATTTCTGCATAACTACCAAACTGTCCTTAACATAAGAGGGAAGAAGCTAAGATAGGAAATCAATTCAATGTTATCCATTTTTCTACTTCTATTTGGTTCCAAGTTCATCGTGATTTTCCTAAAATGTATACAGACATCCTCTAGTTTTCATATAGACATCAAAAGTCTCCCCATGATTTACCATGGGCTCATCATAGCTACTTTTGCCATCCCCAAGTTACTTCTGTATTGCTTCCTAATTTTATTTCCATTATAACAAGGTCTCTTCATACAACCTGTTCAGCAGCACATTTTGGACAGCTTTGAAACAGTTTTCAAAGACAGTCTACAGTGAAAGTATTCCATACACACCCAAACTACTGCACAGCTGAGTGAGAGTTTTGGGAGGAGTGGTACAAGAATTTTTAAGAGTTATTATGAATATGTGCGCATCTCTACATGTACAGGAACAAGTGCTGATGAATCTCCACATAAAAGAAGGTATCTTTATTTCATTTTAAGATGCAATTACGAAGTTCATTCCAAGTCCCTTTTACTTTCATCCAATCTTTATGTACATAGGTATTATGCCTCCATTAAATCTTGTTTTCTCTAAACTGAATATTCCTACTTTCCTCTAGCCCATCTTTCTAGGACATGTCCACAAGCCTGAACCCTTTCTAATCTGTAAATATTCATCTGGAAATATAGTGGACAAAATTGTATCAAGAACTCCAGCTATGGTTTCAGTGGTACTGAATAGATCTCTCTCCCTCTCTCCCTCTCCCTCTCCCCCCCCCTCTGTCTCTCTGATCAGCTGATTTTCAGGCCCAATGTGAACCCTTATATTTCTTCCTGTTAAAGGATCTCTTAACCTTACTAGCCAAATTTTTCAATGTATATGCCATACTAGGTATTGCCAACTCTCCCAATTTTATGTCACCTGAAAATCTGATTTTGTACAGCTGTATTTTGTACAGCTTTTCACAATTGTTTGCTAATTCATTTTATGCTACACTTATGTTTCTTGTAATTGCTGAAAAAGTGTTCCCAGCCTAGATGGAGAAAGAGATGGAGAAATGCTTATTCCCTCCATAGTTTATGAATATGAAGAATTTAATAATCTTCTCGGACTATAGGAATTAATGATGGTGCAGGACTGCTTTGTCCCTTGCTTAAAGAAAGCAAAGTGACTGAGTTCACTGATCAACCTAAACACAGTTGAATATGATGCAGAGTCGCCTCAACTAAAGTGAACTAAACTACACTCTGATACAGTTGCCCATATGATTTCTTTCTGTTCTTGAAATGGTTAGATGGGATAAGAATTAAACATTATGTCCTTTTCCTCCACCAACATTTTAAAGGTATTATTATTATTATTGTTTTTAACAAAATCTTAATGTTTTCTCTTATTTATATATGGTTTATCCTTATTTTCTTTTTTATTAGATTGTTTAAAAGAAACCTTTATTTACTGTTCAAACGAATGAAAACTTAAAACAGCTATTGGATAACTTTCAACTGTATCATTTCAAAGAGATTATTTTATCTCTAGACTCCTCTCTAGCCAGTGAGTTCCTGCTTTCTTGGTTACTCACATCAAATCTTATCCCTTATTGTCTCAGGTTGCAGTTGTAGATCTTTCCCTTCTGCTGATGACCTAACTTGCTGGTGTTTTTTTTTTTTCCCCAAGTCCTTGTTTCTGAGAAGATTCTCAGTAACTTTCTGCATACACTATAAACACAACTATAAAAATGCAGACAACAATGTACAACTAAGGTCAATTTTATATTCATTAGTAAAACTTAGAGTCTCAGAAGTGTTGCCCTTCTAGTATTGTTTTTATTTTAAAAAATGATGTGTACGCTTGTAAATCTCCATAATTCATTTTGTCAGTGAAAAATCTCAACTACTTAAAAGAACCAGGGAATGTAAAAATAAACTAAGTTCCAAAGTGAGGGCTGGATCTTTTCAGCCACCTGTTCTTTACAGTTCTACTCATACTAAAAGCTCTCCCAGGGGATTAGAGACTTTTCAAAGAGGCATCTTTTGAGGTGTGATGGACTGTTAGGAGACAGAGAAAGGGCGAAGAAAAGTAAATGATGACCTTATAATTTCAATCAACGGGTCAACAGGTAATGGCTTGTTTTAACAGCTTATTTTAATTTTAATCCTAAATGGTCATAGAAGAATGGCTTCAATTCATATACCGCATTCCAGTTTCAAGCTAAACAATTACTATGTGTGTTGGAATGGAAGGAGACTTGCCTGGATTTCACTAAACAGGATATTCTTAGTGGTGACTCCAGAGTTTTGAAATATCTCTCCCTCCCTCCCTCCTTCCCTCTCTCTCTCTCTCTCTCTTTCTCTCTCTCAGAGAGGGGAACAATTCACCTCATCTCAGGGCTCCTTCAAGTAGATTTTACAAACGTACTCTTACTCTAGACATGTTCTAAGTCTATCTTCTGAATGTTTGTTATATTATAATCCAGTATTTGTTTCAGCTTTTTAAAATAATGTGTTGTTTTTAATATTTTATGACATTTGGTATTCATACTTTTTATAATCGTTTTACTGGTTTGTGTTCACTAGACCATAGGCTGCGTACTAATATACAGAGGTGTAAAGTACACAAATATGCTTTTAAAAACCAATCTATTTATGTCTGCCTCTTGAGACAGTTCAGACAAGAAGTTCCAACAATGAGAAGTAACACTACTGTATATTTATTACAGTAACTCTCTCTTATTTGTGAAGGCTGCTTTCTCTCAGACATTCACAGTGAAAGTGTT
>JANHFQ010004388.1:56725-67278 GCA_032468035.1 Aparallactus werneri
AACTGGAAAATACCACCTCTGATTGGTTGACCCCAGCAAATACCACCTCTGATTGGCTGAACACATAGCCACGCCCATCAAGCCACGCCCACAGAACCGGTAGGGGAATTTTTTGAATCCCACCACTGAGTATAATGCCAAAAAATGGGCACAATACTGGAAGTTGTGTCTGATCACTATCGAATAAATTACAGCTATTAACTTCCTGTGATGTAGAACGTATTCCGCCTCCTGGGCACCAATTTTGCAACCATAACCCACTGATGATTCCTAGCTTGAATATATTCATTTTAAATTCATTTTATTATTTTTATCTACTTTTATTTATTTCCACCTTTATCATTTTACTCAAGGCAGCGAACATGTCCAACAAAGCTTCTTCCTCCTTTTTTCCGTATAACAAAAACTCTGAGAAATGGGCTGGGCATGGGCTGTGAGAGACTGATTGCCCAAAGTCATCCAGCTGGTCTACTATTGAATATCCAATTATTATCCAACTGGTTTACTATCGAATATCCAATTATTCCAAGCCAACTATCTCACAACCTACACCCGCGCACTGATTTTGTTTCCTAAGTGAAGAACCTAGTGTTTGTTTTTGTTAAATTTTATTTTATTACCTTTAATCCATTTTATTAATCCATCAAGTTCAGTTTGAAATTTTTCTTTTATAGTAATATTAGCTGTCCCACTCAGTTATGTTATTTGCATATTTGTTAAGCATTCTCTCCACTTTTCAACTAGGTCTTTAATAAAAATATTGAAAAGAACAGGCTACAGAACTGAATCCTACAGTATATTACTTGATGCTATTCCCCATTTTGATAACGAGATAATTGATTAGCATACTTGGCATGGTTTTTGGCTCAACTATCTAGATCACACTTCTCTAATTTGTTATTGTAGAACGAAATTATTTCATCTTCTATATCATTAGAAACATGAACTGCCTTGCTTCTGAATCTGATTATAAATCTATTGTTGCAAATTTATGCCCACTTAATATAGACTAATTCCACTAAACTTAATGAGATACCAGAATGGACATGTCTTGCATATATGCAAAGAAAAGAAGACAAAAGCAATAGCTTACTATCAAGCAAGGTATTTCAACAAAACCAATCATTTTCTATAAGCTCAGTCTGAAATGTTGCAGCCTATTTCTTATCTTTTCACCTTTTTGCGTATCTCACACACAGATTCTCTGCCTATTGTCAAAGGGTGTCTCTGATAGTTTTGTAAACATGAGCTTGAGATCAGATTGTGGTGACCACCTGGATACAACCATAGAGTGGTACAGTGTGGACTATTGCCTTCTTCAGCTTGTTTCAACTACACAATGTAGCTTATAATTCTAGGATTTCCTAAGTTTCTCCCATCCAAATATATCTGGACCCTAAAATGTATTAATCGGGTTTAGTGCGGTTTTCTTTTCCAGTTAGCTAGGGGTTATAGTTATGACAACAACAGAGATGGTATTCATCCAGTTCCGACAGGTTCCATAGAATCGGTAGCAATAATTTTAAGAACTGGAAAATACCACCTCTGATTGGCTGATCATGGCAAATACCACTCTGATTGGCTGAATGCATAGCCATGCCCACCAAGCCACACCCACCGAACCGGTAAGGGAAAAAATTGAATCCAACCACTGGACAACAACCTAAATAATCATTTTTCTTCCACACAACACTACAGAAGGATGTTGGGTGAAAGTCTCATTTGGCATTCCTTGCTGATAGCAAAGAAAGTATCAGTCAAGGCTGGTTCATTTAAACCTGTATACCAGAAGCACAATAAAACTTAGTTTTATCTAAAACAAGTTAACACTGTTCTAATCCACACTTTGTTACCTGCAGTAGCCATCTGAAAGTAAAATATGTTTGTTTTTTGATGCCTTCAAGTCTGTGATGACTCCTGGCAATTGCCTGAATAAATCT
Organism: Aparallactus werneri; assembly: GCA_032468035.1. Lineage (NCBI taxonomy): Eukaryota > Metazoa > Chordata > Lepidosauria > Squamata > Lamprophiidae > Aparallactus > Aparallactus werneri. The sequence goes on from JANHFQ010004388.1 coordinate 58,666, forward strand.
CTGCAGTTTCCTTGGCAAGATTTTGAAAGTGATTTGTCCTTGCCTGCTTTCTGGGGCTGAGATAAAGTGACTGGCCCACAGTCACCCACCTGGTTTTGTGACTAAGGTGGGAATAGAATTTACAGTCCCCCATTGATCTAGAAACTGTAGAACTAACATAACATTTCAAACAGATGTTATATTAAGGTAATTATCTTTCTATAGTACCTGGTAGGTTTTCAGTGCTTTAGAAGTCAGTTAGAAAAAATAATAATTGAATAATGCATTCAAAATAGCATTTTGCATCTGAATTAATGTTATAGGGAGGGAGGGAATCACACACACATACAAAAACACATAGTTGAAAATTGTAGTGATTCTTTTCTGTGAGAAACTCTCAATTGCTAAGATAATGCTTAGTCACACTAATACATAACCTGGCTAACTTTACCTAAAATTTTGTTTACTACTTTGTGTGCTACTCATACTTATATGTCACTTTATGCATAAAGAAAAACATTTTCAGTATATGTCTAGGAATGGGAGAAGTTACAGCCAACTTGCAGAGTGGCAAATCAGACCACACTAGCTACTGTGATGACAAAGACATAAGTGGGCATCTCAGGCAAATTATTTTAATGTACCTATTTTTTTAAAAAATGATAGTAAATGGTTATAATTTATCATCACATTTTAACTGCCATTTAGTGGAGAGTTTTTATATACTGACTGTGCAGTTTGTTTATGAAGAAAATTTGCTGTTTTGCTTCAGACAATAAAATATAAACTAAACGTTTATATTTATTTATTTATTATTTATTTATTTATGTGATTTATAGGCTGCCCACTCCCAATGGAACTATATTATAGTCAAGTGTGCTTTACATATGCTGTTCCTGAGATTAATCTTATTCAAGCACCTCTTTATACTATCACTAAGTGCTGTATCTTATTATTCTTGCTGAATGTATCTTATTATCTTATTATTATTATTTTTCCTTTATATACACTGAGAGCATATGCACCAAAGACATATTCCTTGTGTGTCCAATCACACTCGGCCAATAAAGAATTCTATTGCTTCAATTTATAGTAAGCTACTATTCCTGTACTTTTCCTATTTTATCACAGAAACATCCACTATTCATTTATTTGTATTTTGCTTCACTAGGAGAATTCCAAGCACAGGCCTTAGATAGGATTAGCTTGGACTGGATGCCTTCAGATGAAATTCATAGGCAATAAAAGTGATTTACATCAGAGGTTTAATTATTGGACCCAGCTTTTCTTGACTCCTGCTGATTTGTCAGATCCATGTTTTTATTCATTTTATTTATCATATTTAGATACTGCCCATCTCTCAGAGTGACTTTGGGTGATGTATAACAAAAAGGTATACCCATAAAATGTTTCAGTGACCTACACCCCCAAAACAGATGCATAGTTGCAGGTTTTAGTGTTTGGATCACGATTCACGAACCAGGCATATGTGGCATCCTAAACATGTACACTTACAAAATGCGAAAATAATATTCTTGTAGATTGAAACGGGAGATCTAGTTTGGTGTCACGCTTAAAGTACTAGACTAGAAACTGGGAGATCGTGAGGTCAAGCCTCTCCTTAGACTGGGTGTCCCTGTGCCAGTTCCTCTCTCTCAGACCTAGGAAAATAAAAAAAGAGCAAATTTTTTCCCAAAAACCTTTGCCAAGAAAATTGCAGGCACTAATCTAGGCAGTCCCCAGGAATTATAAACTGACTGGAAGGCCCATACACAAATTGAGGTGAAGGGAAGGTACAATTCTGACAGATGGGAACCCTGCATTTCTTTCCGGCCATTTGAAACTATCCATCCAGATACGCTGGACTAGCTTCCCGTCCATCCACGGACAGAAGCGGCTTGTCGTCCCCCACATTGCCACTTAATTGACTTCTGAGCAGCACCCTTGCTTCCTTAAGGCAATTTCATACACAGACCCGGCATTATTCTCGTACCATCTGTGCCCTGTCAGGGCTCCATTGTGGGGTGTGTGTGTGTGTGTGTCTACTAACGAAGCGGAAACCCTAAAAACATTTAGTGCTCCTGATTAATAGAGCAGAAGATGCAGAGGGAGGCAGAGCTCCCGGGCTTGGAGGGTCAGGTTCCTACAGCTTTGCGCCACAGCCCTTCTCTTTCCCGCCGGCTCAGCGCCGCCTCTCGTGCGCCTCCTTCCGTGGGCTCTCGGTGCCCGGCGTTTTCCGTGCCTCCCCGCGGCTGCCATACCCGGCAGGCAGGGCTCCTTTTTTTCTGGCTCCCCAAGCCTCCCGCCTCCCCGGGGGCGGCGGCGGCTCCATCCTCCTCAGCCTTGGCAGGGCTCCCTTTTCCCAGCCCGGCACCGGCGGCTGTTGGCTTCCCGCGCGTATCCCCTGAAGCCGGGGCTGCTGCAGTGCCCCCTCCGGGGCTGGGGGCGGCGCTGGGCCCGGCCGTCTCGGGGCCGGATGGAGCCTCTTGGCCGGGGCCGGAGCAGCACCTCCTCGGCGAGGCCGGGCTGGAGGGTAGGGGAGGCCGGAGCCCTTTGTGTATGCGAAAGCGGGGATGCTGCCCACCGCTTCCCGGGTAAGGGGCCACCTTCCCTCCCCTTCCCTTCGGGGGAAAGAGCTCCTTTCTGCCGCCTACAAAGGCCTTCAGCATCAGGGACTCCCGGTCGGGGCCGCCTTTCCTCCGTGCCTTGCAGCCCCCTCGCCTTCACCCCGCTCCCTGCGCCCTCTACCCTTCTTGCCTCGGGAAAACCTTCTTCCTCTCTCCAGGGCTCCCCGAAAGATTCCCCGGCCCTTTGTTTCCCATATACGGGTCGACCCAGAGAAGCCCCATCCCGACGACCCTCTTTTCTCTTCCCATCCCACATCCCCTCGGCTGACATCCCCTCTGCCCCACAAATGCGTGCGTTTGTAGACTCCTCTCCATCTACTCAATCAAATCAAAACTGCCCCGCTGCCTCTTTTCCTTTGCTTTTCTTCCCCGTTATCCCAGGATTCAGTGTGGGTGTCCCATCTCACCTGTATTCCAGATAAGGAACAACTTTTAAGGGTCAGCATTCCCTCCCTCCACCCCACCCCAGACTTACTGGCACTCAGTTTTAACACTGCCTCCACTTCTGTTTTCTTTAAGCAATAAAAAAAACCATTGACAAATAACTTGCTTTTTTTAACCTATCGGCCATCCAGTTTCTAAAATAATGCATTTGTTTTGAAAAAAAGGGGGAAAATAGTTTTTCTTAAGGTATGAGAAATTATGACTTATGTTCTTGATTATAGGATTTTTGCATAGAGAGCATCCTTTATTAATATTGGTCTTTCCAGTCTATTTTGATAGCAGGCATGGTCCCTGATGAAGGTCAGAGTGGGATATATGGATTAACTGTTTGCTAAAGTTTATAAGAAAGCACCCACTTGAGCACTCTGCTGTGCATATTTTATTTTATTATTAGCCAATTGAGACCCATAAACAAGGATGCAACAGGTTGTGTTTGAAGAAAGTATGAAAGGAGAACTTAAGGTGTATAGGACTTACCTTGTGATCAATTTCATTTTCAGATTTTCTATTTGCTCATCTGTTAAAAAGAGTAAGTAGAACATGCATCTTAAGACGTTTTAAGGGAGGAAAAAAGCATTTTGGATACTATAGTTATAAAAACCCCTGCAAGATATTGGATTGGCAAACCAGTTTTCTTATTTATGAAACTGCATGTCTCTAGAGTATAGATATCTGGTCAACTAGTTGCAGAACTGGGAATAAGAAGAGATGAAAATGGAAGCAGATGATAACTTTATAACTCTTTAATAATATTGCTTTAAAACATGAAAGGATGCTTCTTGTGGCTCTGTGATTTGTAATTTCTGCTTCTCAAATGCACACATTCATTGTTTCCTTCCTATTGTAACTATTGCATCAAAGCAGTTATGTTCTTTTGTTCTGTGAACAATACATTTGCTTATATCCTGCAATCACTGTTATCCTTGCTTTTTTATTTACAGTGTTTCCAATGTGGATTAGAATTTAATAAAAAATATGTCTTAGCTTTCATTCCAAATCAGTAAGAATCAAAACTATGAACTTCATTTTTCTCTCTCTAGAGATTCTCGCCTAATCGCTCCCCCTTCGGTGCATCTGAGAAATGTGGCAGTAGAAGCCAAAAGTGAACAGGAGAAGGAGACTTTAAGGAACAGTCAAGATGGGCATGAGGATCAAACTGCATAGCACTGACCATCCGAATAACTTGTTGAAGGAACTTAACAAATCTCGACTGACAGAGTCCATGTGTGACGTCACCATTGTTGTGGGTAGCCATTCCTTCCCTGCACACAAAGCAGTGCTGGCATGTGCAGCAGGCTATTTCCAGAATCTTTTCCTGAATACAGGATTGGATGCTGCCCGCACTTATGTAGTGGATTTCATTACTCCAGCCAACTTTGAAAAGATTCTGAATTTTGTTTATACATCGGAGCTCTTCACAGACCTTATAAATGTGGGTGTCATTTATGAGGTTGCTGAAAAATTGGGCATGGATGATTTGCTGAAGGCTTGCCATTCTACCTTCCCAGACTTGGAAAACTCAGCTATCACTAAACAGCCTTCTGCCTCAAATGAAAGCCGGCCTAGCGGTGCTTTAACTGAACCAAACCATTCCCTAGGTGAAAGTCGAAACAGTGGAGAACAATTGGGATCAGAGCGAAATTGCAATATGCATGGTGAAGTAGCCACTGGCTACAAAGAAGATCCTACCAATGAAGCTAGTCACAATTTAATACATCCACAGACTCCTAAAGCTGAAGAGCAAGAAGCAACAGGACCGTTTACTGGTGCCATGAGTATAATGACCCAGGCTGGCCTTGGTAATATTAGCATGGCTGTTCAAACCACTGTGAACTCTTGTCAGCAGTATAAAGTCCAGAGCAATGGGGATTATAACAAAAGTAATCTTTTTGCCTCCGATATCTCCTTAGATATATCAACAAGTAGCAATTCCTGTCCCAGCAACAGTGACCATTCCAAAGACCATGTTTTTGGGCCAATGGATGAATTGCAGCTGGAAGACTTGGGGGAAGAAGATCTGCACTTCGAAGATCCCAGTGAAGAGCTAGGTGCTGCAGAGGAAGTGATAGAGCTGAGCGATGATAGTGAGGAGGAGCTATCCTTTGAAAATGACAGCCGGGAAAACAAGGCCATGCCTTGTCAAGTGTGCAAAAAGGTTTTGGAGCCAAACATTCAGTTGATCCGTCAGCATGCCAGGGATCATGTAGACCTTCTGACTGGCAATTGCAAGGTTTGTGAGACTCATTTCCAAGACAGGAACTCTAGAGTCACTCATGTCCTGTCACACATTGGGATATTCCTCTTTTCCTGTGACATGTGTGAGACTAAGTTTTTCACCCAGTGGCAGCTGAACCTTCATCGCCGAGAAGGGGTGTTCGACAACAATATTATTGTCCATCCCAGTGACCCTCTGATAGGGAAGGTCAATTTGTTCAATGGGGATTTGGCATGTGCTGCCTGTAGGAAACCACTGGCCAAAGATTTTCATGTGGTTCGTGGCCACATCTTGGACCATGTGAACGTGAAAGGCCAAATATGTGGTATATGTGACCAGCAACATCTCAATCTCTGCAGCTTGATGTGGCACACACTTTCCCACTTGGGAATTTCTGTCTTTTCTTGCTCTATCTGCGCCAGTAGTTTTGTGGATAGACATCTTTTGGAGAAACACGTGGCTGTCCACCAAAGTATGGAAGAAGCTCTCTTCCGGTGTCATTACTGTGGTCAGGCTTTCAAACTGGAAGCTGCCTATCGCTACCATGTTAGTCAGCACAAGTGTAACTCTGCCTTGGACCTTGTCCGGCCGAACTTTGGTGACCGTCTTCATCAACAAGCATTGCAAAAGCGGAAGCTGACAGAGAAGTTCCTAAATGAGGATGTGGCTCTCCAGAACCAACCTGGGAATAGTAAATATAGCTGTAAGGTTTGTGGGAAAAGATTTGCTCATACCAGTGAATTCAACTACCATCGGCGGATTCACACAGGGGAGAAGCCCTATCAGTGCAAAGTGTGTCACAAGTTCTTCCGTGGACGTTCTACCATAAAGTGTCATCTGAAGACACATTCTGGGGCCCTCATGTACCGGTGCACCGTTTGTGGCCACTACAGTTCTACCCTTAACCTTATGAGCAAGCATATAGGTGTGCACAAAGGGAGCCTCCCACCAGACTTCACCATTGAGCAAACTTTCATGTACATCATCCATTCCAAAGATGCAGAAAAAAACACAGAGAGCTGATGCAGCTATGCTTGGGAAGTAAACAATACCTGAGATAGCTTGTTTCAGAATTTTTTAAAAAATTACTTTTAATGGTCTGTATACTCTTATTTTCTTATGTTTCTTGTAGACTTTTCCTTAAATCACTGTTCTGTGAAACAACATCACATTAGACGTGTTACTGTTCTCAAAAAACCATTGTGTTTAACTTCTGCTGAGTTGTTTCAAATATAAGAAATAAGATCTTTTGTTCTTCATCTAATATATTTCCCATCTCATGACTTCTTTCTCCTCTCACAGGCGTTAACTGAAGATTGATGCTGCTAAGATGTATCAATGCTCGATCCCAGTAGGGCTAGCAGGGGAAAAAGTGGAAAGTATGAAAAAGTGCTTTTGGTTTATTGACGACAAGGTTTAATTTCCAAAAATTAAAAATGCAATCCTAAGCATACTTACTCAGAAATAAGGCTGTCTTTGTTTTGAGGGAATTATTTCCCATTGGTACTTGTATTGTAGACAGATTTGTGTATTCTTCCTGTCAAAAGGATTGCCTGTTTTACATAGTAAATTTAACTGTCATGCCAGTCTACATTCTTTAATTGAGAGAAAGCTTATGTCCATACAGTGAAAAGCTGATTTCTTTGAATGAAGCTGATATTAAAAATACAAGATACGTTTGGAGGTTTAATCAGTCACCAAATTTTCCTTGCATCTAGCCTTAATTTGCATTTGCCCTTTTCCAAAGGATCAATTATTTTTTAAATAAAAAAAAATCTAGTTTATAGCAGAGAGATAAAGGTAAAAAGAGAATACGGCACATAGATTTTAGGATACCAGAAGAAGTAGAGTTTGCCAATTTTGGATTAATTTTCAATGGAGAGGGAAGGAGAAGATCATGAGAAACAATTCTTAGTTTTGGCCAAGCAATAAGCAATTTTAGTTGTCCAAGCAATAAGATTCGATCTGAAGTACCTCTTTCAAAAATTCTTAGGGCATGAAAAAATTGCAAGAGATAAGGTTGCTTTCTTTTGTTTGCAATGCTGCCTTAATGCCAGTGTGAAATTCTGTCATATATAATATTTGTCTTGAACAATAAGGTGTGTTCAGAGGGTAAATTTAAAAAAGCAATTAATATATTATGCTAGTGCTTGGAATCTTCCTTTTGGCCTACAATATTTATTTGCCTGATAAAATTTAGTAGGGCTTATTTCTGAGTAAAGATGGGTAGGAATGCACAGTTGTGTTTGAAAAGACAGTGTTGCCTTAAAATATCGCTAAAAGAGAGAATGAAAGGATCAGAGGTTTTGTATGATCTGCAAGCAGGACACTAAATACACTGTTTTTACTTTTTGTTTAGAGTGATTTAGAAGTTTTCTTAACAGTGGCACTTATTTTTACACTACAGATAATATTTGTTACATTGAAAGTGCCAGTCCTACTTGCCCCTGCTACTATGTCATATTGTGACATGAGGAATATAGTTGCACTGGTATCACAGATGTAACTTTTCTAAAGAATTAAAGCCAATTTGAATATATTTTCATCACATTTAGTTATATGAATAATTTTTTTCTCTCCAGAATTGAATTTTATTAACAGCAAAACAAAAAATTACTTTGTTAAATTTCTCAGAGGTTCCCAGTGGAACGGCTAATGTTGACTGACCAAAAGGCATCCTGATTCATTCCTGGGACATTGGCAGTTTTGAAAATATTTCCAATATTTGCACAGCCGAAGGTGATGAAAGTTATAGTTCAGCTTACATGGAGGACCCCATATTGGTAGAAGAAAGTATTTCTGCTTAAGTGAGGAATCTGTCAAAACATAGGAGCAGGGGCAAGACTACGGTATTTTTCAGAGTATAAGACGCTCCAAAGTATAAGACACACCTAACTTTTGGGGAGGAAAACAAGGGGGAAAAAATCTGCCTCTCTCTCTACCTCCCAGCAATTTGCCAATTTGCCAGAACCGATTTAATTCATACATGTAATACTTCTGGATGTGGATTTGCTTTGTTTAAAAGTCAAATATGATACCAAATATCCATAATATCCTGGTATTTTTTTCTTGTTTGCAACAAAATAGAGACAAAAAAGCTGCCCCTAGCCATTAAACTGAGCTAAGGATCTTTTCTTTCCTCCCAAAACTGTTCTGATGATGGAGAAATCAGCCCACAGTCGTAAATAGTTCCAAAGTATAGGATGCCATATATGAAGGCTTGTATTATGCATAGGCCACAGTCAAGAAAATGTCACATATTATTGCTAATACTAAACTGCAATATAAATCTGACTAATTTTAAATATGATTTGTTCTACATTGTTTACATGCATTCCTGGTTGTTTT
>JANHFQ010004390.1:34037-51557 GCA_032468035.1 Aparallactus werneri
TTGCCGTGCCCACACTGATTCTTTGTAACATTAAAAAAATAATCTGGGTTTAAGTGAATTGACATTTTCCTAGAGGTAACAAACGGTACACTGAACAATCCTTGCTGGAATTGTTCCTATATTACACTAAACCAGTGATGGCGAACCCCTGAATGCCTATCTTGATTCTGCTAGTGTTTCACTGGTGCCCCCAGGTCAAAAGAGAAATAATTCATAACCGAGTAATAAATAATTTAAATTTATTTAATAACTAGACACTTACACTTATTAACTTACATAATGATATTTCCCAAAATGCCTATCCAAAGCAGCTCCAGGTTGAATGTTTGGAAAATGCTCTTGTGTAGCCTTGTAGGCCCCAAAAACAGAGGAAAAGCCCGCCCTGTCCTTGCATGCTTTTGGGAGGTTCTAGAAGCCGTGCGAGGGCCGGGCTTTCTCCAAAGGATCTGTAGGCCTGATGTGTCACCAGAAATGACATAGCACATTACCTGTGACACGTCTCTTGGGTTCACTGTCACAGCACTAAGACACAAAGTGTTTTATTTCAGTGTAGCATATGGTGTGAACTAAGTTAGTTCAAACCCTAGTCCATCTAGATAAGTACAGCACTGTCTAAATCATCAATACTTAATATAAATATAGGTATTCGACTTACAACCACAATTGAGCTCAAAATTTATGTTGCTAAGTGAGACAATTCTTAAGTAAGTTTTGTCCCATTTTATGACCTTTCTTGCTACAGTTGTTAAATGAATCACTTCGGTTGTTAATTTAGTAACATGGTTGCTAAATGAATCCAGCTTCCCCATTAACTTTGCTTATCAGAAGGTCGCAAAAAGGGATCACGTGACCCCCGGGACCCTGCAACCATCACAAATATGAACCAGTTGCCAAGCGTCTGAATTTTGATCACATCACCATGGGGATGCGGCAACAGTCGTAAGTGTGAAAAATGCTCATAAGTTTTTTTCCCAGTGCTGTTATGTATAATTTCTAGCAATTACTAAATGAACTGTTGTAAGTCGAGGACAACCTGTAAAGCACAAATATTTAAGATAATATCTAATATAAATAAAAATAAAAACATCAACTAAAAGAAGCTGATTACTTTGGGAAAATAAGCTATCCCACCGCTACATGGCAATGCAAGCTTTTTTTAAAGAACTCTGATATATCATCATAAACTATTACCTTTTCCTCCTTGTCTGTTCTGTTAACTGCTAGGTTCACAAATTGCTTTAACCAAGGATTCTCAAAAGGTTTCAATTTCAATGAAACTGCTACTTTAAAAAAAACAACAGAATCAAGAGGCAGGACTCTAGTGATAGAAAATGGACTGCATTTTAGTTTTTCTCCCTTAGACTCTCACGGAAACTCTCCTGCAGAACCCTAGAGGTTTTTTTCCGCTTAAAAGAAGAAAGCAAGGAATCCTGCTTTAAGTTTCTGTGGTTTGTTAATTATGAATTAGTGAATTAGCTTTATTAAGCCATAAAACACAATTTACTAACTACAATAGCAGGATTGCACAATACATTAGTGAAAAAACAAACAGCACTTCACTGAGTCCTACACAATTCCATGAAATGCAATTAACCTGAATTCAGAAATTAAATTGGTTCAGTCAACAAGACATACGTTGATTGCACCAACTTGCAAGGCTGAAGTGCTTTATCACACCACTGCCAACCCAAGAAGGTTCATCCCCCTTCCCAAGACTTAACTATCACTATAGGTAGTTCCCAACTTATGAATGGTTGTTTTTAGCAACCAGTCAAAGTTACAACCTATCTGAAAATTCAGACCTATGACTCGAACTTGAAAGTCCAATGATCACGTCCTCAGTCATGGTGCCACACTTCAGGCCCTTAGCAACATCATTCTATTGATCGTGGTTTGAAGTGTTCTGTGGTCACATGGAAGTTTTGTAGAAAACCATCACTTCTGAGTTTTCAACAAAACCAGGCCACAGCGAACAATGGGTTCACTTAACAACCATAGCAATTGCATTTACAAATGCCTCATGTACAATATGACTGCAGGAAAAAACATCATAAAATTGGACAATCATTATGACTTACAACTATAATGGGCAGGCTCCATTACAGTCATAATTTGAGGGTTAACTCTGCTTGCAATGGCATCTCAACCAATTTGCTTGTGTAGATGCAAGGGTAATGCAACAGTGTCTTTAGCATCTTCTATAAACATTTACAAATGGCTTGTTTGGAATGGCAATAATCTAGGAAAGACAACTAGGAAGAGTAACCACTGCTTAATTGCTGATTCTGTTCTGGATGATGCTACTTTACCTTCTTTTCATTTTTAAATTCCATCTCCAAAATCTACAGGAAGGCAAATACTCTGCAGTGACACAGGCAATTTATTGATGCCTGTTTCTCCATGCTGCCCTTGCTATTCATTTACCAGACAAGAAAACATATTATTTCTCTGAGTGATTCCACACCAAGACAGTTTCTCTATCTCACTTCTCCAGGCAATGACTTCTTCCTCTTTTTCTGTGGTAACTAGTAGAACGTGAACAGAGCATTAATTAGCTACTGCTCATTACCTCCTCCAACCCTCTAATGGAAGGAATTCAGAAACTACTTTGTAGCATCTGTGGCTGAAGTTCTAACAAAACCCCTTTCAAACTGAGAATCTCCAAATTCCACGTCGAACTGGGATACTACTCACCATACTAGTGTCCATGAAGTTTATTCTCTCTCGTTTTTCTTTTCCTCAGGCACATTACTCTGATGGATTTCAGAATCTCTAGTTTGTTTGAAGGTGAAGGAGATACTGTGAAGCAAAGCTTGGGATTTTAAACTGACTTCTTACTGAGGAAGTTAGCAGAATTGCAGTGAAGTCAATAGCTGGCTTCATACAGCTCACTGTATCATAGTTATTCTGCAGGTTGTGCAAAGTATTGTGATTTGGAGACCTTATTTATGTCTTAGTGTGCTCTGTGACCCCAGTTAGTTTATTCAGTAAATCATAAGTTATCAGGTCACTGTATTCTTAAAGCACAATGATACGAATATTATATATAAGCACTGGAAAGAATGAGCTTCATGGCCCATTCAATGATTGATTGAATAAAACAAAGTTGTTTGGATTTATTAACATGCTAAGCTATAGGCAGGCATCCCATAGTCCCCAAGGTTAATTCTTTGATAAGTTTAATGCATCTATTTTAATCTATACCAATGAGACACAGGTATATATTGTAATTATACTGTATAGGCTTCAGGTAACAACACTGAAATGCAGCTGAACATTTTGGTTTATCCTCAGTGATGTCACTAGCATAACCTTGAGGCCTTTGGAGGTGGGTTCCTTTTTTTTACTATAAAAAGAACAATCCACACCCATAAAAATGTTGCTACATTTATGCTAAGCAATAAATCACGGACTGCAAAACACTAAAGGTTCTTTTCAAACAACTTGCTAAGTCAAATCCTAAATTATGAACTGATACAAAGTGTGAACCCACTCATTAAGAAACAGCATTTTTAGCTCTTTATTTAATACCATGTTGGTTCTTTTAAAATTCTTAAGCCTTAGATGATGCAATGGTGCTGTACATTGGTGGCTTCTCATATTTGCAAATTTTATCTGTAGAAGAATACATGTTTTTTGCATTCCTATTGTTATATACTTTTTCACTGGCTCCTAAGGATGCCAAATGTATAATGATTTGATCATGAAATAAAATAGCTATTCATTTCTCAGTTACATCTGCATGCATTTAAGGCACATATGCCAAATATTTTTGGAAGTGACAGAGAAAGATCTCAACAATACTTAGGTCACACATAACTACTTACCCCTTATTAGGTTGTGTAGGGGGCACAGCCAGCCATTTAAATTACAAGCCAGCTTTATGTGCTTTGTCACCAAACCTGAGGGCCAATAGAAGAACAGAAGGGGGATCTGTCAGTAGAAATGGGGAGTTTGGAAGTGACTTGAGGAAAAGTTGGCTGGCAGTTTATGACAAGTATATAAGCTGTAGTTAGAGTTCTCTGAGTATGCATATTTGGGGTATATTTTATCTTCTTTGGCTGTGTGTTATGTGTAGACTCCTATGTTCTTTTGATACCTTTAATAAAGTTGGTTTTTGTTTAAATCATGGAATTGACTGTTGACCTTCTCTTACCCACCTCAGCTTGGCTGAGCTACAAAGTTTTTGTTTCCTTTCTGTATTTAGTCAGATCCAGGGTAGGTGAGGATTTCCTCCCCTTCAATCCTCTCCTGGTTTCCAGAGAGCTTGGGTGGAAGGGGAGAACTGGTTTATACTGAAGGGATGGTGATAACAAGGATACCTAATTTTCCAGGCACCTTTGTCCGCAGACATGATTGCCTTAGAACTGAAGGACCTCAGAATTTGAGATCTTGCTGTATGCCCAAATGCTAACAGAATCATTGAAATCAAATCAAGTTTTCTATTTCTATTTTACCATAAATGTAAATTTCACAATCAGCCAACTATGTTTTAGCCAATTATGAACTGCAAGCATAGCCTCTATGATCAGTTTATAGCTTGGTGTATCATAACAGTAGCAATGGGGCAATGTATATGAAAAAAGCTGTCAATAGCTTGGCTAATCTATCCAATCTTATGAGGAAAGAGTTCTGATAAGCACCATGTTTTAAAAGTTTTCTAGCAAAAGTAGATAACTCCTAAGAGCCATTCAGACCAAAGTATTGTATAAATCTTACAAATTAGTAAATGACAACTGCAGTAATAATAGTTTGAAAGTTTGTTGTTGCCAATATTACTAAAAATGAAAAAGACCAACCATATCATTTACAGGGGGGGGGGAACATGTAGTCCTCCAGATGTAGCTAATGGTAACTTCCAGTAACTTCTGCCAGCATGCCCAGTGGTGACAGATGCTAAGAGCTGTAATTCAGCAGTATCAAAAAGGGCAAAAGTTCTCATTGTAAAAAACACTAATTCTTTTAATTCCTAGAGTATTCCTTAATTGGGCAGGGCTACATCTTTCTTCTTACTGGAATATTGCTAGCAAATGCATCACATGTAGGAGGCAACCTTTTAAAGATGGGTGTATTCACAGCTGGAGTTCCCATTGGCCTGGATCATGTAAAAACTGAAGACCAATCTCACCTTAAAATCACAGCATTTTTATCACTGGTTTAGTGAATGTAGCCAATTATAGTATATATTATTCCATAAACCAAATTCAAGCAGCTATGGCATAGCATAATTCTGCAAACCTTGGTAAAATTCCCAGCTACATACAACATGTGAACCAGGCCTTTGTTTTTGATGGCATTAGTCTAGAAACAAGTTCTTGGAAAACCACTACAATACACTACAATGTTATACAACAGCGTACTGTAAATGAGGAATATGTAACTTTCCTGGGCTACGAAGTGATAAGCTGGGAGCCATATACCAAAAATGTACAATTTAATTTGACATTTATATTTAAATAAAGTGAATATAATTACACTTCATCTATGTATTTAATAAATAATCCTTCCTTTGCATTAAAATTCTAAGTATGTAATAAATTTTGGAGATCATAAAGAATCTACAAGGATTTAGAGAGCCGGTATAGTTTCCATAACTGAGATTGAACTACAGAACAAATGCACTATCTTTCTCTAGATAAATTAATCAGATCCAACATGACTTCCCCCTTCTGCAAGTTCCTCAATGAATTAATGTTACATAGCATTTGTTATTTGTTATTCCATTCTACTGGTTATTTCAGCTATCTACCATCTGTTCATTTTGTAATAGCATGTTAGAATAATTGTTTCCTCTGTAAACTCATATTAAAATGGATATGTATTTGGGAAAAAGGGAAGGAAGATTTGCTCCTTTTGCTTTATGATCAGCATGCTAAACCACAGGAAAATAAAAAAGAACAGTGCCAATGAAAAAAAAACCTAAGCAAATATTTCAGCAAGTACAGGAAGGGTAGCAAAACTACATCCTTCCAGCTCCATTAAAGCTGAAATGAATTAAAGTTGTATTTCTGGAGGTGTGGTCCAAGGATGCCAGGCCTCCCTCAAAGATCCTCTTAGGGGTCCACAAAATCAAAATGAAGATATTTGCAAAAAATTTAAATGTCACTTTTCTCTTTGTTACAAAATAGTTGCATAGTTTCCATGACAAAATATTATTTGTTGATATTCAACAGTTTAATATTTATAATTTATATCATTGATAATGACCATTTAGTAAGTATTCTATTAATGTGTCTACATTAATTTTTGGTATGGTAAATATTGATAAATATAACCCATACAAATAAAAACTTTTTTGTGGACCTCCATAGCTCTTAAAAGTGAGAAGGGGTGCAAGAGCAAAATATTTTTATAAAAAACACAGCATTAAAGTCTAGATTTACCAAACAAATCAATTAATGGGTATGCCTTGAGATTAAAGATTAGATTATTGGCCTGATGATTTTTCAGACAAATAGAGAAGTCACTTGAGAAAATAACATTTAAATATTCGAAACCTCGGGAATGCATAGGCTAGGTTCATGGTAAATTAAATCAGTTTAACCAAGATTGAATAATCTACAGGAAATTATTAAAACAGTAAACCATGAATGTGTGTAAAATGGTTCACAGTTGGACTCATGCTTGGCCTTTACAGTATTATTATTATTAACATAGCTATTTTGCACTCACATACCATTTCCCCTTTCTGTCACACTGAAAATTGCAACTTTGAAAATGTTTTAGAGTGCTTGGGAGCTCATATTTTAAGACAATGCTTTCAGTTCTGGGTTTTTTATTACAAACTATGATTTATGAACCCAAGTGGCAAGTGATATAACATCAAGCCAAAATCAGAGGTGATATGGCTTAGCACCATGGATGAGATAGGCCACACAAGACAAACTGAACACCTTGTAAATTCGCTTATCTTTTATTCTGAAGTTAGGGATAGAATATTTGGAATACAAAAATCCAGGCAACCAGTAAACAGAGCAAAAGCATGTCACTCTTTGCTCTCGTGTAGATTTGTCCGGATTTCTGTAGTCCCAATAGTTGCCTCTAAAATGCTTAACGAGATTTGATTTATGAATGACATATGCATGGGAATGCATGCAAATAAATTCCATAATTATACGTTGCCACAACCAAGAATCTTTCGCAATCACTCGTGAATTGTCCCTGCACAGTTATATTTTCGCCTAGTATATACTTTCCAGGCAGTTTTTGAGTCCTGGCGAAGAGTCCCTGCAGTTTTCTTGCCAAGGTGTTTCAAAAGAGGTTTGCCACTGTCCGCTTTCTAGGGCAGAGAGAGCAACTGGCCCTTATTCTGGGATGGCAAAACCTAAAGCCCGTAGTCCTGAAGAGATTTTCGGACACCTCATGTTGCACAAAGACGGACAGGGTTACCCAAACGCCCAAAACTTCCACCACGTCCATCAGCAAAACCTGTGCGAAAAGCCTCCCCTTTTCTGAACCGAACCGAGCGACGAAGTGAAGCCTTTTGTCACTTCCCAGCGGGAGGAGGAAAAAAAAACCTGGTGTCACAAGGACGACGGCATCGGGCAGAGGAGGGGGGAGAGGGGGGGAGTAAACAGGTAGGAAGGAGGAAGTTAAAAGAGTTGAAAGCGGGAGGCGTTTACGAGAGCAAGTTTTGTCGAAGGTGGGGGAGGGACTACCTCACCCGCGGCAGAGGTGAATGCGGGGAGTTGGGGAAGGGGGACAGCCAGACCACCGAGAACTTCTCCCGCAGAAGATCGACCTTTCTTCCCCCTCTACACACATACCAGTTCCCCCTTCCCATTGATCTCAACCTCCAAACGCCTTACCTTGCCGAGGTACAGCAGAAGCAGGAAAAAAACCTGCGCCAGTCCCCTCATGGTGCCCAGAAGCAGCGGCGGCAGCAGCTCGGGAATGCGCGCTCACTCAGCGCCGCTCTATGTAGTCATGGCAGAAAGTCTCCTAACCCGCCCGCCAAAAAAAAATGAAAGCCCCGGAGGAGGGAAGCGGAGGAGCCGCGCTGCTCACGGCTGGCTCCCTTCTCCGAGGAGCCCTCCGCAGCCTTTTCTTTCCCACCCCCCGCGGCCGCTGGGAGAACTCAGGGACGAGACGCGAACTAACAGGCAGAAACCCCGCCACGGCAACCGCCTGGGGAGGGCAAAGAGTCAGCCACCGCCCCTTTCTGACCATTCATCGCTTCCTCCACGCCGCCGCTGCAGTTTCCAGAGGACAGGAATTAAGCTCCACGTTGGCGGCAGTTAAAGGGTTGGTTTTCAGCGTTTGCTGCTGGCAGCCGAGTAGGAAGTTGTTCGAGCCCGCGTCCTTTCCTTCCCTCCCTCCTTCTCTCCCCAGGGTGCAAGCGGCTCCCCTAAAGCTTTTTGCCTTCCCTCCTCCTCCTCCTCTTCTTCTTCCTCGCAGAGACTATTTCTGCGTGGGGGAATTTCAAAATGCCGCTGGATGGGGGATCTTCCGGTTTGTTTGGAGAGTGTGAGTGCTTGTTATACCCGGATTGCAACTGGACGACTAGGATCTTGGGAAGCAAACTCTTGCGTTGAATTCACGCCTTGTGGTAAAGCGTACATTTTGCCTGTTTTGGGCTTAATGTTTGATTGATTCAGTAGGTTACCAAACGACCCATGACTCAGTGCGGTGCGTAAACTACCCAAAGGAAGGAGTTCGCAACAAAAACGTGTATGAAACCGTTGCAGTGTATCATCTCCTGAGCATTTCAAAAATGTCAAATTTGCCAGGTCATGGGCAATGTTTTGTAGCTCCATCCATACCAGTGTTTTTACAACAATATAGGAGTGGTTTGCTATTAAATCTCTTTGAAAGGAGCATCCAGCTTTGCAGTGATTGCCATGTTTTTGTGTTCAGGGCCACAATGAGCCACAAATTGACCTCATGTTTTGGCCTTCAATCCTTCCGAGGTCAGTAAAATGAGGACCCAGATTGTTGGGGGTAATATACTGACTCTGTAAACCACTTAGAGTGTTGGAAAGCTAGCATCATCATTATTATTATTATTATCATCATCATCATCATCATCATCATCATATGCAAACATGCTGGTTGTGAGAAGACATGTGTAATGTTACGGGCTGACAACTCAACCTTGACCCTAACCATTCTATGAACAAATCTGCACATCCCAGCAACAATCCACAGATCTTCCAAAATCATTTTATGTTGCTCACTTCATCTCTTTTGATTTCCTTAAGACACATTTAATCATTTTTCCTAATCTGTCATCCATTTGCCTCATATAGTGACCTTTCAGCTGCTGATCACTGCCTTAGAGTGAGCAGTCAGCCTTTATTTCCTACTCCTTGTGGGGGCCATGATAATCTTAGCAACATCTCCAAATCCATAATTCAATTATGCTTATATTTTTCTTGTTCCTTCTCAATGTACAGCTTTTTACAGTCATATATTATCACTTTAGAAAGTCATGGCTTTAACTCTCAAAATTTATTTCCATCAAGTATGCGTAAGATTGCAGCCTCGCTGATTTGTAGCAACACACCAGCTGTAACAGAAAATTGTATTTGGAAAATGATCAGAAAATGGCTCCACTGAATACAGGGAGATTTTTTTCTGCAGAAATATAACAGAAGGGTAACAAAAAGGACCAGCAGCTGGTTTCAGAGCTTCTTTGCACCCTTTTTAATAGACTGTGTAGATTTACCACCATACAAACCACCTTTAGATTTCACTTCTGCTTCTGTCATAAAAAAATAAAGGGAAACAGGCATGTGTCACCAATCAAATGAGAGGTCTGTAGTACAGCTACAGTGTACTTAATTATTTTGCTTTCAATTTTGTACAAAAAGAATTTAGAGAGCATGCTTTGATGTTTGGCATTCTAACAGCTTTAACGTAGAATAAAAGTCAGGATCAAATGTCAGTCTAGTTGCGCAGAACTAATTATCTGTAGTTCATTCCACCTGGGCATTAAATATGACCCAGTTCTTCTTGATCAAGATCTGGTTTCATAGTCAGAATTTTTAATTAGAAATACCAACGTAATAAGACAAAACAAAGAAGCTTTTGTACCAACAAATTGATTTAGAGTTTCTTGAACCAGACGCCATTTATCTGATGCATCATTGGCAGAAGAAAGCTGACCTAGGATTCTTCTCCAGGGTAGCCAACTCAGAAGTCCTGATTGCAATTTGAACTCCAATTCTATTTTGACAATAAAACAAGAGTTGGAGTTCTATGGCACAGAGAAGTGGAGTGGGGAATTCCTCTCTTGATTCCAGTTATTGGCAGCAGAAGACCTGTGGGATGTCAGGACTGGAGCCAGAGGAGCTGTTCTTTGCTGCTCTTCTCCTCCCTGTTTCTCCCACTGTCCATGATAAAAGAAAAGGAGAGAGAAGGCCCAGTCCCTCCTTTCCTGCTCCTTTTCTTGCTAGGGGTAAGAGCTGAAGCTGGGGAAGCAGCACTCCTTGGAAAAGTGCTTTATCATCTTTAACCATGTGCAAGTGCAGCAGCACAGCTGCTTTTTCCCTCTTGAAATGTCCTCTCCTTTATTAAATGTTTTAAACATGTCCCCTGTGGCTTTGACATCCCTCTAATAAAGCCACGGCTTCAGAAAAGAGGGGAGGCAGTTTTAAATTCTTGTCCAGGGGCAGGCCTGCAACTTCAGCGCCCTAAATTATCTTTATCTTAAATTTTTAAATTTTAAATTGTTTCCCACTTTTAATCAGAATTTATTTATTGGAGTGTTAGTTTAATTCGTTTTTTAACTTTTGTATTTTGTGTTTTATATTTGTACGCCGCCCCGAGTCCTTCGGGAGAGGGGCGGCATAAAAATCCAATTAAATAAATAAAAATAAATAAAATAAACGTTGAGCTTGTGAAGTTTGTTTGGGATGTATGAACAGTTCCCTGCTACACTGCTGGTCTATATCAGAGGGGCACATGTTTAATAGCTTACCACAAGGTCAATGAACGCATCCATAAAAAAGCTCTCATTCCTTGTTCCTCCATCTAACCCACAATGCAGGGGGAGGGGCTTTTGTGGGTGGCAGAATAGCAGACCTGTGGGGGACACAGAACTTTTGCTTATCAGAAGAACTGCCATCCAAAAGACCAGCTTTCTGTCCATTTTCCTCTCCTCCAAGGGGAAGAAAAGCAGCATAGGGGGGAAAACCCAGAAGAGCTGCTCCCTTGTTTCCAATTCTCTAATCTACAGCAAATGATCTTCACCTTCCATGTCTGTTTTCCAGGGCCAGGGGGAATTCTGGTTAAAAAAAATATTTCCTTCCTCTCCCAGTTCCTTTTCACTTTTGCATGGTTGGAGAGTCTTGATTTTCTGTTGCTTAAAAAAGCAAATGGCTCTGAAAATCAATGTCCAGGACCAAAAAAGGGAAATCATTTCAGGAGCCTTAGGGTAGTCAGTAAGAGCAGGACACCCATCTTTCCGTTTATCTCACATTGGTTCTCTGCACACAGAGCGTTTAGAATGACTTGCAGTGGCAGAAGTGGAAAAACTTTGTTTCTGAAGTGGTGCAAGGAAAGACAGGTATATGCTACAATTGCAGTGGACAAGGGACAGAAAGATGGTGGTGTCATGTGTTCATAGCCTCAAGGAATGATTGGTGTGGATCTTTAAGTTGGGTAAAACTGGATGCCGGGATGAATCTCTAATATGGTTCAAACCATGGAAAATGACTTACCTGCTGATCTTTTTTTTCCCTTCCGTTCAGTCATGTCCAATTCTCGGAGACTTCCAGGACAAATCCCTGCAGTTTTCTTGGCAATATTTTTGAAAAATAGTTTACTATTACGTTCTTCCTAGGGCTGAGAGAAAGTGACTGGCCCAAGATGACCAAGCTGGCTTTGTTACTAAAATGGAATTAGAATTCATGATCTCCCAGTTTCTAGTCTGATGCCTTAACCACTACAGCAGACTGACTCTACACCTACAGAGATGGACAATGGCTGGATTGAAGTCAAAACTGCAGTGAAATATCCCCCAGCCTTCTTCCATCTCAAATTCATTAAGGAAAGAGATTGGAAAACCCACCCTAGCTTCTCATCTTTGTACTCAAAAGCCATAAGGAAAATTTAAACTTAGTCCTCTCTTCTGAGGCAAATAAAACAAGGACTTCCATATCCAATATTGTAGGTTAACATACAATTATTTAGAGATCTTCAGAGTTAATTTGGCCATGATCCTGGCCAGAAAGTGACCAACCTGTAGGTTTTGTATTATATACCGGTACTTATTTGTACAACTTTCTTAATTTTGCTACTAAATTAGCAAAGTTACCAATTTAGTAAAGAGGTTCACCCAAGCTATTACATTATAAATGAATCAAATTGTTTGCATAACATTGTTTAGCTAATTAGTAGATTGTGGCTGTGTGTACACATACTAAATAGCTAATTAGCCAACCCCACTGCATTCAATTTTGTGGTATGATCCACAAAATTGGATCCAAAAAATGGGGACAGTTAACACATCATTCATTCAACTGTGAATAAGTATGTAGTGAGGACATAGTCTTAGGGTTAGTGCAAATTTAACAAGGGTAGATTCATGGAAAGTTTAATTTGATTCACATATTTCACTATTTGATTTGCTTGGCTTGGCAGGTTGTATGAGCACACCAGTTCCATAGGTTTCTTTTTTAATTAATTGCTATTTTTCATGCCCTAAGTGTGCCAGGCATTTTTATTTAACTTCTTCCTGGGTAAATGAATGGTAAAGCCTGTGGTACGTTAATTTTTTCATGTGTTTGTCATTTATAGGCAGCAGTTTGTCATCTTGGAATATCTTGGGTGTTCAGTGTGCGGAAACTTTATCAAAGTAGTTTGTTATATTTTTTCCATTGTTACTTGATTTCTCCATCACTCTTCATAACTAATCTTAATAAAGCAACTTAATCAAAGCATTGCTGTATTTTGTTATGTTTGTTGCCACAGGATCAAGAATCTTTCCCCGTCTTTCAGATTCAAGGTATGTACTGTACTCAAGAGAAAACACAAATAAAACAAATTCAGTTTGCAGTGATTAAGGACCGTAACTGCTTGTTGTCCCCTCTAGCTAATCTTTGCAGATCTTCTGGTCCTCCCCAATCTAGTTTGAAGAGATGGATAATGGTTTATCAACAAAATAAATATTCAGAGCAGTATAACAGGCTGCTGTCCTATTGGACAATTGCAGAGTTCTACTTTCTATGTAATGCATATACAGAGTAACTTGGAGGCTTCTATATCCTTATTATTGTCTGTTTTTGTACAACATATCACATTACAGAATAGCCAAAGGTATTTTAGCTAGCATGTTATGATTTATGGTTCAGCGTGATGTACAAACCCAGGTAACTGAGTAACTAATAATTGAATTAACCATAAATAATCACGCAGAAGAAATGGGACATCAATTGGTTTTGTAACCGATTGATGTGCCACTTCTACATAAATCTGCATAAATAATCATGCAGAAGAAATGGGACATCATTCTTTAGCTGGCCTCACCCAAAGAGGTAGACTTAATATGGCTAGATTGTGATTCTACATCTGTATTTCTATAATACATAAAACCATAAATTAGCCAATTTCATTTTAGCCAAATGTATGGATAAAATCCAAGCAATTGTCTTGATTCAGTAAATTATAATTTAATAAATGAGTTAACATATTCTGTGAACTAATCCTTTGTATTATTTCTGCTTTCTCCTATATAGATCCTTTTTCTCCTGCAGGAGAAAATCATCCTCATTTCTTAAACAAGCTTTATTTTTAATAGAAGTGAGGCGTAGAGAAATCCAGCAGACTTAGTTGTACCAGCATGAATAAGGACAGAGGAGAAAGCTGTGCTATTCCCTTCCAATGTTACCTTGTGGTCAGAAACGCACACAGGTATTGTTGGAATATAGAGCTCATAGCCACACCTTCCTGGGCACCACAGTGCCCCTTTTGTCCAATTCATCTGGAATTCATTTGCAGGGTTTATAAGAAATCCTGATTTTTCCACTCAATTTCTGGTCATTTTGCAAGAGGATCCTTGCTGGAGATATTGCACAAATATGTATATAATATAAATCCTACAGGTTGGTCACTTTCTGGCCAGGATCATGGCAAATTAACCCTGAATATCTCTAAATAATTGTATGTTAATTTACAATATTGGATATAGAGGTCCTTGTTTTATTTGACCTCAGAAGGGAGGGCTGAGTTTAAATTTTCCTTATGGCTTTTGGGGACAAAGATGTAAAGCTGGAGTGGCTTTTCCAGTCTCTTTCCTTAATGAATTTGAGATGGAAGAAGGCTGGGGGAGATTTCACTGAAGTTCTGACTCCAATCCAGTCATTGTCCATCTCTGTAGGTGTGTAGAGTAGGTTTGCGGACTCAAGGCCAGGAAAAATCTTGGTCTGTTGCTTGGGGCTGCTTGAGGAAGGGATAGATACGGGCTGCACACATCAGGGTTTCCCCCCCTTTAGGACTCTCCCTTTATGCTACTTCACTCGGTCTCACTGTTTCATGGAGGAAATGACCGGGTGTGACCAATCAAGTTAAAAGTTAAATTTGGTAGCAAGTTTCCAGAACTCAAAAGAGAAATCTGCTAGGATCAGCTTTACTGGAAGAAACAGAAGTGTTGCTTTGCTTCCTAGTTAGAACAACATGGAAATAGAAATTGTTACCATTTTTTTTGCCTTTTTATCATTTATGGCTCTAGTTTTCTTCTAGTTGGTTCAAAGGAGTCACATTATATGCTTTTTTTCTACTGCAGAAATGTTACTTAGATAATAAAATAATATCTTAGTAATTAGTTGCGGAATGCCTTGTAGTTTTAGAAATTGATCCTTTAACTTATATTCAGTACAGGTAGTCCTCGACTTACAACAGTTCATTTAGTGACCTTTCAAAGTCCTGGGGTCATGTTATCCCCTTTTGCAATCTTCTGACAAGCAAAGTCAATGGGGAAGCCAGATTCACTTAACAGCTGTGTTACTAACTTAACAACTGCATCGATTCATTTAACAACTGTGGCAAGAAAGGTTGTAAAATGGGGCAAAACTCAACTGTCCTGCTTAGCAACAAAAATCTTGGGCTCAATTGTGGTCGTAAGTCAAGGACACAGAGATGGACAAAGATATTGATGCCACGAAGGTAAGTGACACCATCCATTAAGCAACATGAAAAGAAACATATCACCAGGTCCCAAACTTTTCAAACGCAACTCAAATGTACAAGTGATTTCCAGGACTATCAAGTTCCTGCATACATTCTTCTAGCAGAGCTGTCAGAATGGCAAATTGAGAAGTTAGCATTAATCTAAACAGTTAAAATATTCCATTCTAGATTGACACATTGATGATTGGACCTTTTTACACTTGAGAGGGGAAAACACCAATGAGTCACCCTCTGAAGGTGAGGGTACTGTTCCCATAAACCAAATGCTTACAGTAACGGCAACCAAAAGTCCAAAATAACGTAAGAAGAAGAAAAAACACCCTCCTAGCATTCTTTAAAAACCACTTGCTGTAAATACTAAATTTTTGAGCCAACCCTAGTATTGGGAAAGAAAGAAATCTCTTGAGTTTTAGACATTCTGTTTCATGAAAGAGGAATTTAGCTCATGCTTTCTTAAAATGTAAGCACTGTTTGGAAGAATATGATTTTAAACACATATCAGAATAATACCTTAAATTTAAAGAAATTTAGGCTGCAATCCAAATGCATCTGTCTAGGAAATCCCACTGCAGTCAAAATGACTTATTTCAAAAGAATTGCGGTTTTAAATGTAAATGGTAAGAAAGTTTAATATGTTCTGCTAGAGGTTATAAAGCTACCTTGTTAGTCCTAGAGATCATTTAAAAAATCTCAACATTTCTCATTCTATTGCCTTCAAAATACCAATATTCTACACAAAAGAACAGCAGCAGCAACAAATCTTGGAGAAAGAGGAATTAGAAAAGAAAAGAAATACGGATATTCCATATTTAGAAATAATTCACACTTAATTTGTTGCGTAAAGATGATGTGATAACATCTAGAATGAGTACAATGCCATAACATCCTTTGGCAATACATAGTTGCTCGGCAATAAAATGTAATTCTTTTTACTCCCATGCAGCTCTGTGTTGCCAAAGGACGGTGTGGTATTGTACTCATTCTAGGTGTTATTACATCATCTTTGCCAGATAAATCCTGAGAAAACTGAGCACAAGGGAAATCATGGAGGGGTATGACAATTTTCCTTCCATGGATTCCTGTGCTTATTCATTTCAGAATCCAAGTATGTACGTGATCAAACTTATCGAGGGCTGTTTTATTAGTGCATTGTTTGAGGCTTACTATTCTAGCCCCAAGAGTTGAAAATAAATGGAAAGCAGCTGTTTATATTTGCATCAAGAAACACCACACACTGCAAAGAACACATGCATTAGCACCTTCTTCTTTGAAATATTATACTTTCTTCAAAAATGTCATATTTCAGCCTGCTACAATAAAACTCAAAATCACTATCATGGGAATAGGTTACTTTTAGTTTTATGGTAGACTATTAAACTTTATATATGATTCCCAGCTCTCTGAATAATTAAAGTGCCCTCTGCGTTAGCTGAATCAGCTTCTGAACTTCATTCCTATTTGCATTATAGGCTTTGGAAAAGTTTAAATGAGAATATAAGTGGACGTATGACAGGGTTCTTGTAGCTGTTAATTTGGCAATCACTGTATTAGATCCATAATCACCCTGGTTGGTCAAGCCTGGGAGAAGCTGGTGGAGCTGTGGTTAGAATGCAGTATTGCAGGCTAACTCTGCTTGCTGTCAGGAGTTTCATCCTGACCAACTCAAAGTTGACTCAGCCTCCCATCCTTCCGAGTTGGGTAAAATGAGGGCCCAGATTTTTGGAGGCAATATGCTAATTCTGCAAACTGCTTAAAGAGGGCTGTAATGCACTATGAAGCAGTATATAAATCTAAGTCTTCTTGCTATTGCTGGGAGGGGTTATATGATTGGGTTTGGGCAGTGGTTAATTCTTCCTTGATGGAAGGAGTAATCACTGCCCCCTTTACCCCCTTCTCAAGGGGCCATGACTTTACTCAACCAGTCTAGGCAGATTTTGTCCAGTTTCCAAACTTCCTTATGGAGAAGGTGATAGTACCGCAGCTTCAAAGGACTCTAAATGAAACAAATTATTGGGAGTTCCTTAATTTTGATTCAGGTTGGGATATGGGACAGAGGTGGCATCATGTGCACTTTTGAATGCTTTCTGGCAAGAGCGGGATGAGGTAGTATGTCCATCCTGGCTCTTTCTGACCTCTTGGCAGTTTTCAATGCCATTCATCATGCTATTCTTCTGGACTGAGACCAGGAGTTAGGAGTGGGTGCAGTGGTGGGATTCAAAAATTTCCCCTATCGGTCCTGTGGGCGTGGCTTGGTGGGTGTGGCTATGTGTTTAGCCAATCAGAGGTGGCATTTGCCAGGGCTAGCCAATGAGAGGCGGTATTTTCCGGTTCTCAAAATTATCGCTACCGGTTCTACGGAACCTGTCGGAATAGGCTGAATCCCACCACTGG